>OZ038315.1:35432968-35440468 GCA_964035775.1 Osedax frankpressi | reverse complement strand
ACTAATCCTACTTATATTCACTTTCTCGATAGTACTTTCAAGATTATTTTTATAAAATACGATATATAAATTATATATATTTGTTATTAAAAAACATTTATGTTTCCAAAATAATAAATATGTTAAATATGTTTCCAAAAAATTAAAAATAAATATTCACATTTTAATATTTATTAGTCATATATGTAATATAATATTTATTAATCATATATGTAATATAATATTTATTAATCATATATGTAATATAATATTTATTAATCATATATGTCATATAATATATATTAATCATATATGTAATATAATATTTATTAATCATATATGTAATATAATATTCATTCCCGAGAACATATTTAACACTAACCTATAGAATTATTATCGTTTTTGTTTAATAGTACCAATATTACCACAATAAAAGTACCAACTAATATATAAATGAGTCCATAATAATTATATTGTGTAACTAAAATCACAATATTGTAAAGGATTAATAAATGTACTATAATTTTATTAATATATATTATATCTACATTAAATATATATATATATATATGTATATATAATATATATATATTTTTTAATAATAATTATATATACCGCCAGAAAATATACCGCCAGAAAATATTTTGTCTATATTGAACTCCTATATGAAATGTAAACGAATTAAATTTTAAATACATATAAATAAATATATAAATACGTATAAGTTATTTTGTTTCGATGAAATTATTATTATTTGTTAATTTTGTTTATTCATGATTTCTTATATTTTACATGGCATGAGTCATATTATCAATGTAGAGTGTAAGGCGTATACATCACATTAACCAGTAAAGCATATTTTAAATGTATATCATGCAGTTTAATAATCTAGAATTTAATTGGAAATTTAGTAAATAAAATTAACTTATTACATGTTCATTCAGTGTATTTTTATAAATTAAATAAAAAAAAACAATTATTTATATAATAAAAGACTAATTGCAAACTAATGTCTCGATAGTTAAATTCATAAAAATAATGATCTTATGTATCACTTATGAAATTAATTGAATTTTTTATAAAATAAATATATACTATTTTTGTAATAAAAATATACACTTATGATAATATTGATCTTATTTTAGGATTATGTATTAAACCTAAATAGCTAGGAAGGTAATAATAGTATTAATGCTATTGGTCTATGCTATTACAACATGCGTGTAAATATATACATTAAGATTATTGATATAAATGATTGATAATAAATATTATAATCTATTTATTCGAACCGATTCATATTTCTGTGAAACGAATAATTATCAATTATATATTTTATTATTATGATATATTTGTATTTATTTATTACCGATTGTTCTTTATATATTTTACTGTAATTGTAATTTTTAATATAAAATTGTACTTTACTATATAAAGTATCATAATAGCGGTCTTCATTAGTTTCATTATATATAAGGATGTGGATATCTATTACTGTTTCATTAATTACATTAATAGAATTATTATACGACTCGTTTTTTGAAACAAAAGTATCCATATCTTTAAATATAGCTATTAATAAATATTATGAATATTAAAATATGTTAAAATTAATTTATATATATATATATATATATAATTATTATCATCATCTTATTGATTACTTTACTTGGTATTACGATTTTTTTATATTTAAACAATGTTATTTGAGGTATATACTCAAAATGATTAACATAATACATTTTATCTATATTATTTGATTTTTCATTCGTATATTACAATCATTATTCCTTTTGTTAATCTTAAGTAATCTATATTAAATTCTGTATTATGTTTCTAATTAAATGTATACTTATTATTGACTAAATCAATTATCGTTCAATACCTAGAAATATTAGATTATAATAATAATTTAATATATAATATTTTGCAAGAATTATTTAAAACCATAATAATATTAATTATTTAGAATTATACAATCTATCAATAAATAACTAAATATTTGGATTTTCTAATCATATATATTGTATTTTATAAAATATCTGATGATTCTTTATTTCGATGTAATTATAAATTAATCAATCAATAATAATAATAATAATAATAATAATAATAATAATAATAATAATAATAATAATAATAATAATAATAATAATAATAATAATAATAATAATAATAATAATAATAATAATAATAATAATAATAATAATAATAATAATAATAATAATAATAATAATAATAATAATAATAATAATAATAATAATAATAATAATAATAATAATAATAATAATAATAATAATAATAATAATAATAATAATAATAATAATAATAATAATAATAATAATAATAATAATAATAATAATAATATTAATAATAATAATAATAATAATAATAATAATAATAATAATCGTTATAAACTCATTAAGTAATTTAGAATTGTAGAATTTATAGAATATTTACTAAAAACAATGATTACAGATGAAATAAATTTGTATTATTTAAATGTATAATTAATATATTATGTATTCAATATATATTCAATATTGTAAATGACGACTTTATTATAAATATATAATTATCGATACAGTGGTAATGCATATTAAATAAATAAATTAAATTGTTAAAGATGAGTTCATATTTAAAATAAATAAATATAACTTAATTTTAAATAAGAAAATCTAAACATATATCCATATATATATTTAAATGTAAAAAAGGAACAATAGTAATGATTAGTTATAATAAAAATAATAAACTAAATTTCTATACAGAACTAATTTACAATACATGAATAATTACATTTATGTTTTAAAGATATATATATGTATATATATATATATATATATATATATATATATATATATATAGTCTAACTTATCAAATTAGGACCTGATACCATATTACAAAAATGCCCTTTGCAAAAATAGGCGCAATATTTAATATTTCCATCTTTAATATGATTTGTAAAATATTGATTAATACACAATCAATCCATCCATCCACACATCCATCCACACATACATCCATCCACACATCCATCCATACATCCATCCACACATCCATCCACACATCCATCCACACATCCATCCACACATCCATACATCCATCTATTTGGATTGAATTGAAAAGTTTATTTATACACAAATAATTACAAATAATTATGTTCTCATTTGTGTTTTAAAGAGTAAAAATAATATCATAAGTAAATCACATTTTAATAACAAATTAGTTTGAGGACTCTGATATTTGGACATATACAGACATGATCTGAGTAGTTAAGGACATCAACGCAGATAAAGATGTGATCGGAGTAGTTAAGGACATCAACACAGATAAAGATGTGATCGGAGTAGTTAAGGACATCAACGCAGATAAAGATGTGATCGGAGTAGTTAAGGACATCAACGCAGATAAATATGTGATCGGAGTAGTTAAGGACATCAACGCAGATAAAGATGTGATCGGAGTAGTTACAGGACATCAGCGCAGATAAAGATGTGATCGGAGTAGTTACAGGAGCCTCAACGCAGATAAAGATGTGATCGGAGTAGTTAAGGACATCAACGCAGATAAAGACATGATCTGAGTAGTTAAGGACATCTACGCAGATAAAGATGTGATTGGAGTAGTTAAGGACATCAACGCAGATAAATATGTGATCGGAGTAGTTAAGGACATCAACGCAGATAAAGATGTGATCGGAGTAGTTAAGGACATCAACGTAGATAAAGATGTGATCGGGGTAGTTAAGGACATCAACGCAGATAAAGATGTGATCGGAGTAGTTAAGGACATCAACGCAGATAAAGATGTGATCGGAGTAGTTAAGGACATCAACGCAGATAAAGATGTGATCGGAGTAGTTAAGGACATCAACGCAGATAAAGATGTGATCGGAGTAGTTAAGGACATCAACGTAGATAAATATGTGATCGGAGTAGTTAAGGACATCAACGAAGATAAAGATGTGATCGGAGTAGTTAAGGACAGCAACGCAGATAAAGATGTGATCGGAGTAGTTAAGGACATCAACGCAGATAAAGATGTGATTGGAGTAGTTACAGGAGCCTCAACGCAGATAAAGATGTGATCGGAGTAATTAAGGACATCAACGCAGATAAAGATGTGATCGGAGTAGTTACAGGAGCCTCAACGCAGATAAAGATGTGATCGGAGTAGTTAAGGACATCAATGCAGATAAAGATGTGATCGGAGTAGTTAAGGACATCAACGTAAATATAGATGTGATCGGAGTAGTTAAGGACATCAACGCAGATAAAGATGTGATCGGAGTAGTTAAGGACATCAACGCAGATAAAGATGTTATCGGAGTAGTTAAGGACATCAACGTAAATATAGATGTGATCGAAGTAGTTAAGGACATCAACGCAGATAAATATGTGATCGGAGTAGTTAAGGACATCAACGTAGATAAATATGTTATCGGAGTAGTTAAGGACAGAAACGCAGATAAAGATGTGATCGGAGTAGTTAAGGACAGCAACGTAGATAAAGATGTGATCGGAGTAGTTAAGGACATCAACGTAAATATAGATGTGATCGAAGTAGTTAAGGACATCAACGCAGATAAATATGTGATCGGAGTAGTTAAGGACATCAACGTAGATAAAGATGTTATCGGAGTAGTTAAGGACATCAACGTAGATAAAGATGTGATCGGAGTAGTTAAGGACAGCAACGCAGATAAATATGTGATCGGAGTAGTTAAGGACATCAACGTAGAAAAAGATGTTATCGGAGTAGTTAAGGACATCAACACCGATAAATATGTGATCGGAGTAGTTACAGGAGCCTCAACGCAGATAAAGATGTGATCGGAGTAGTTAAGGACATCAACGCAGATAAAGATGTGATCGGAGTAGTTACAGGAGCCTCAACGCAGATAAAGATGTGATCGGAGTAGTTAAGGACATCAATGCAGATAAAGATGTGATCGGAGTAGTTAAGGACATCAACGTAAATATAGATGTGATCGGAGTAGTTAAGGACATCAACGCAGATAAAGATGTGATCGGAGTAGTTAAGGACATCAACGCAGATAAAGATGTTATCGGAGTAGTTACAGGAGCCTCAACGCAGATAAAGATGTGATCGGAGTAGTTACAGGAGCCTCAACGCAGATAAAGATGTGATCGGAGTAGTTAAGGACATCAACGTAAATATAGATGTGATCGGAGTAGTTAAGGACATCAACAAAGATAAAGATGTGATCGGAGTAGTTACAGGAGCCTCAACGCAGATAAAGATGTGATGGGAGTAGTTAAGGACATCAACGCAGATAAAGATGTGATCGGAGTAGTTAAGGACATCAACGCAGATAAAGATGTGATCGGAGTAGTTATAGGACATCAGCGCAGATAAAGATGTGATCGGAGTAGTTACAGGAGCCTCAACGCAGATAAAGATGTGATCGGAGTAGTTACAGGAGCCTCAACGCAGATAAAGATGTGATCGGAGTAGTTAAGGACATCAACACAGATAAAGATGTGATGGGAGTAGTTAAGGACATCAACGCAGATAAAGATGTGATCGGAGTAGTTAAGGACATCAACACAGATAAAGATGTGATCGGAGTAGTTACAGGAGCCTCAACGCAGATAAAGATGTGATCGGAGTAGTTAAGGATATCAACACAGATAAAGATGTGATCGGAGTAGTTACAGGAGCCTCAACGCAGATAAAGATGTGATGGGAGTAGTTACAGGAGCCTCAACGCAGATAAAGATGTGATCGGAGTAGTTAAGGATATCAACACAGATAAAGATGTGATCGGAGTAGTTACAGGAGCCTCAACGCAGATAAAGATGTGATGGGAGTAGTTAAGGACATCAACGTAGATAAAGATGTGATCGGAGTAGTTAAGGACATCAACGCAGATAAAGATGTGATCGGAGTAGTTACAGGAGCCTCAACGCAGATAAAGATGTGATGGGAGTAGTTAAGGACATCAACGCAGATAAAGATGTGATCGGAGTAGTTAAGGACATCAACGCAGATAAAGATGTGATCGGAGTAGTTATAGGAGCCTCAATGCAGATAAATATGTGATCGGAGTAGTTAAGGACAGCAACGCAGATAAAGATGTGATCGGAGTAGTTAAGGACAGCAACGCAGATATAGATGTGATCGGAGTAGTTAAGGACATCAACGCAGATAAAGATGTTATCGGAGTAGTTAAGGACATCAACGCAGATAAAGATGTTATCGGAGTAGTTAAGGACATCAACGCAGATAAAGATGTGATCGGAGTAGTTAAGGACATCAACGCAGATAAAGATGTGATCGGAGTAGTTACAGGAGCCTCAACGCAGATAAAGATGTGATCGGAGTAGTTAAGGACATCAACGCAGATAAATATGTGATCGGAGTAGTTAAGGACATCAACGCAGATAAAGATGTGATCGGAGTAGTTAAGGACATCAACGTAAATATAGATGTGATCGGAGTAGTAGTATATAAACTATTATCACTATAGGGATAATAGTTTATACTATAGTATTGAATATGATTTTACTAAAAAATTCGTTTAAATATTATTGAAAGGAAGGGATAGTTTTTAAATAGGGCAGTAGTTATTAAACATATTATTATCAAGAATATTGTTTTTTAATAATGACTTTAATAATGGCCTTACAATAACTTTTAGTAATGGTGGCTAAGAAAAAGTATTGATATATCGTGTAATAATTGAATGAAATAATATAGTTAATGTTATATCTCTTGATATTATAAGACTTTTTGGTATGGAGTCATCGATATATTAATACATCAATCCTTCACTCCATACACCTAATCGTCCATCAATACACTCATCAATACACCCATCAATTTATATATATATATATATATATATATATATATATATATATATATATATATATATATATTAAATTAATAACATGCATCATATCTACATGTAGAATTTGTTTCCTCAACTATGTTATGGAACTTTTCAAATAAAACTGATTTTCCGAGTACACTTTTAGTATATTTTGAACATCCTCGTAGATATAATATTTTCTATATATTATTATACATCATTTATAAATTATGGCCTTAAAAAATTGTAGGTATAATTTAAAATTTAAATAAACCTTTGGTAGGTTTATATTATAAATGTAACATCTATCTTCGCATAACACACCTTCGAATATTTCAACATTTGTATCTATGGGTCATTAATGTATGATTAATAGAAACTAATATATATACATTAATTAAACTGGGGAAATATAATCGTTTGTGGAGAAGAGAAAATATAATTAAATTATAAATTTTGGAGATGTTTATAGAAATATAATCTGAAATTTTAAAAATGAGAGAAATTTCTAAAGATCTTCTCGATGTGGGAATAACTATATTACTATATTGTTGACTCCAAATACCACATTTATATTAATAAATTATTTAATATTGGTTTTACATAGAAGTATCAATCATTTACACATTTAACATGATTTAATGTAATACATAACATGTAGCATGGCGTCAAATGCAGAT
>OZ038315.1:35427968-35430468 GCA_964035775.1 Osedax frankpressi | reverse complement strand
TAAAAGATACAAGTACATCATCCACCTCCATCATATAAAGTGCCTTATATTCAAGAAAATAACTCTCTAATTTTCTAATCTTAATCAATGACGTCATGTTAAAACTAATTTGCTTAAACTACATATATAGATTAGCAATTTAATAATTTATAAATAAACCGATAATATTAAATCCAATAATATTTTAAATTATATAAATATTTAAATTAAAGATGTTCCCCACTCAGTAATATATCTCATGACACGTATGCACTATGATAAAGTTGAATCATAAATATGCAATTTTTATAAGATTTACAAAATATAATAGAATTATTATTATTGATATAAAAACACGATAAAAAGGATATTATCTATCTAGCTACTCAAAGAACGAATACGGAACTAGATTTATAAGTTAATACCCGTATAGACAATTCTACCTATTCAATTTAACTTATTTATAAAAGACTCTTAAAATAATATTTAATAAATCTATCGAATTAGTAATATTTCTTTGTGCTTAGAAAAATAGCCTTATCATATAATGTTTACAAAACTCAAAGTGAATATTATCGTCCATTTTCTATAACATGCATAATCTATCGTATTTTTGAAAGAATTATTTCAGAGGATATAAACCCATCTTTGAAATGGAATTACCTTTTTTTATAATCACCACAATATGGATGTGTTCATTAAAAGTCTATAGAATTGTATCTGCCCTCCTGTTTAAAATATTGGTATTTCTGGTAAAAAACTAATTAATTATTTGACACTATTTTCCTGACCTTAAACACATTTGATAAAGTATAATATAACAATGTTAATAGATTTCAATTTATAAGTATATCCGGTAATATTTTTAACTGAATAAGTGACTTTTTACACAAACAAAATGTGTTAAATTAACAATAGTTTTTTAAAATATAATAACATTATCTCTGATAATCTTCAGTGTGCTTACGGTAACCAGTATTGTTTTTAATTTATATTAATGATATAATATAATCGTAATTATAATTATAATGTATTAATTATGTTATAATAATAATAATATAATAATAATAATATTAATAATGTAGTAATAAAATTCAAATAATAATTAAAAACTAACTGTAGTTTTCACAATTAGAATTTGTAATGGAATCACACTCCGCACATTTAGACCAATACCTATATTATATGTATGTTTACAGTACCATAGATTGATGAATAATATATAAGTTCAAGTAACTACATAAGAAAATAAGAAAATGGAGTTACATATAATGAGTATATATGAGAATATTTTAAAAAATAATTTCTTAATTCTTACAAATATTTTAAAATTTAATATCATTTTAAATATTATCTTGTATTTATATTTAGGTACATTTTAAATTATTTTTTTAAATAATAATTAATAAAATTTCTACAATGGAGGGCAATGCTTCTTTTTTACGTTATATATAAGTGACAATTCAAGTGATTTTACGGTCGGATATGTAATATTGATATTTTCAATATGTAGATAGAAATCATATATTTTCTATATGCTGCCTAATATTTACTACTATATAAACATTATTAAGAACGATATAATAATTATTGACAGCAAATATTATAATATGATTACGCTACTATTACTAACTTATTATCTAATAATTTAAATTTTAAAATCTTTAGGTATTCTAATAACAAATTTATATTTATTTTATATATATATATATATATATCACACACACACACATATATATATATATAATTATATATATATATATATATATATATACATAATATATGAGTATACTCTCTGATTTAAATCAAATAATAATTTGTAAATTGTATTTGAATTGTATAATTAATTGTCTTTTAATTGTAACATTGTATAATTAATTGTCTTTTAATATTTACATTTGTACAATTAATTGTCTTTAAATTTTAAATTTGTATAATTAATATTTAAAATGTTCTATAAACATTTTTTATTCTATATTCTTTGTTTGGTAAATTTGTGATATATTGATTAATATTAAACATTTGTTCTATATATGTAACGTTTTTTCATATTTGTTATATATATATATTCTATATATTAAAATTACCTCTAGTTAAAAATTTCATTGTGGCCAGATTATTATTTGGTATATCTAAATTACAGACATTTGAAAGTTCCGATTTACAAAAATTCCAGATCGTTACATCCTCTAAATATAAATGTATCGTTTTAGAAGACATATTTATATGTGGCTTTTTTTATAAAACAAGCTTAAATAATGTTATCCTTTTTCTAATTTTCATATTTATTATTTTCATATTCATTATTATTTTATTTTTCAATAATATTTTTCTTAATGCTATTCAATATATCCACATTCCTAAAGTAATTTAATTCTCTCATAATATATCAATATTACAGGCACTATTATAACCAGGTACTACTAATCAAATTATGCATTTAACCTCGATATATTATTAATTCATTCTATTTCTTACATTCCAATTTAAAATTAACATCCTTTCTGATAATTTTACTTCA
>OZ038315.1:35419349-35427768 GCA_964035775.1 Osedax frankpressi | reverse complement strand
TAACATCTAATGACTAACATCTAATGACTAACATCTAATGACTAACATCTAATGACTAACATCTAATGACTAACATCTAATGACTAACATCTAATGACTAACATCTAATGACTAACATCTAATGACTAACATCTAATGACTAATATCTAATGACTAACATCTAATGACTAACATCTAATGACTAACATCTAATGACTGACATCTAATGACTAACATCTAATGACTAACATCTAATGACTAACATCTAATGACTAACATCTAATGACTAACATCTAATGACTAACATCTAATGACTAACGTCTAATGACTAACATCTAATGACTAACGTCTAATGACTAACGTCTAATGACTAACATCTAATGACTAACGTCTAATGACTAACGTCTAATGACTAACATCTAATGACTAACATCTAATGACTAACATCTAATGACTAACGTCTAATGACTAACATCTAATGACTAACGTCTAATGACTATCGTCTAATAACTAACGTCTAATAACTAACGTCTAATGACTAACGTCTAATAACTAACGTCTAATAACTAACGTCTAATAACTAACGTCTAATAACTAACGTCTAATAACTAACGTCTAATAACTAACGTCTAAAAACTAACGTCTAATAACTAACGTCTAATAACTACCCTCTAATAACTAACGTCTAATAACTAACGTCTAATAACTAACGTCTAATAACTAACGTCTAATAACTAACGTCTAATAACTAACGTCTAATAACTAACGTCTAATAACTAACGTCTAATAACTAACGTCTAATAACTAACGTCTAATAACTAACGTTTAATGACTAACGTCTAATAACTAACGTCTAATAACTAACGTCTAATAACTAACGTCTAATAACTAACGTCTAATAACTAACGTCTAATAACTAACGTCTAATGACTAACATCTAATAACTAACATCTAATAACTAACATCTAATAACTAACGTCCAATAACTAACGTCTAATAACTAACGTCTAATAACTAACGTCTAATAACTAACGTCTAATAACTAACATCTAATAACTAACGTCTAATAACTAACATCGAATAACTAACATTTAATAACTAACGTCTAATAACTAACGTCTAATAACTAACGTCTAATAACTAACATCTAATAACTAACATCTAATAACTAACATCTAATAACTAACGTCTAATAACTTACATCTAATAACTAACGTCTAATAACTAACGTCTACTAACTAACGTCTAATAACTAACGTCTAATAACTAACGTCTAATAACTAACGTCTAATAACTAACGTCTAATAACTAACGTCTAATAACTAACATCTAATAACTAACATCTAATAATTAACATCTAATAACTAACGTCTAATAACTAACATCTAATAACTAACATTTAATAACTAACGTCTAATAACTAACGTCTAATAACTAACATTTAATAAGATCATCCGAATTTATAATTAATCAAAATATGATAAATACAATTAATTAATTATCATTTTAATTATTCTGATTTAATCAAATAAATACTTTAAATTAACATTCACAATATAAAACTTTATATATATCAGTATATTATTGTGATAATTGAATATAATAAATTGTTATTTTCAATTTCAGAATATAAATTTAAAGGAATTTTCGTAACAAGTGTCTCTAACGGAAATTATCACGAAATTAACAGCATCTTACGCGATTATTGTTTATTAATATATATTTTATATATATATAAATATTATATATATATATATATATTATATATATATATATATATATAATTATAAATATTATATATATATATATATTATATATATATATATATATATAATTATAAATATATATATATACAGAAATAGATGCGATAGGCAAATAAAATTACATGCACATTATATAGATATTAAATAAATAAAGAATTATTAATATAAAAGTTGATGATGGAAGTTTTCAGTTCACGTTTTAAAATTATAAAATAAATACTGAATTATTGCTCTGTATATATTAAATATTGAAGAAACTATGCTTTACTATCATACATTGAAAGATCAATTACTCTTTTCATAATATGAATATAGCATTTAACTTTGTTTAAATAATATGAGATATAAAGAAAATCTTAAAAAAGTAATCTAACATGTCTAAATATATCAGTATCGTATTATTATTTCCAGTTTTATTATATAACAAAGATAATTGTAATTAGTTTCATACAATACTTTACCCAGCAAAATTATGGTAAACATTGCATTTTATAACGACTAATAATAAAGAAGATGTTTTACTTTATATTAAAATAAAATATATATCAGAATATGTATTTAAATGTATTTAGTAATTAGGTAATAAAACCATTTCTCTGCGTAGAAATTAATACAATATAATCTGTAATTACTGCAATTAATTATACCATTATGTTACCATTAGTGGACAAACTTAGATGTCTATCATTTAAAATATTACTGAGTTCGTCACAATAGATATTACAAATTAATTAAGATAGGGTACCATCTATATTTTGTTCCTAGTCTAATATAATTCTAAATTTAAAACGTCATTGTTATGCGTCAATAATTGACATTCTAATTTAAGTCACATTTTTTTAATTAGTAAATTTGAATAATGATATAAGTTTTATGGAGAAGTTTCTTTTATTATTTAAAATAGAGGATATTTATTTTATCTAATGATTTACTAGCGTCAAAGAAATAAGTATATACATTTGTTTTATTGCGTTGTAAATAGTGATTATGTTTAACTTATATATTCTCGAAAGTTCGAGATTTTTAACAAACATGTTAAATTGGTTGTAAGAACAAGTCATGTGTTTTTGTAGAATTTATAATTTTTCTATAAATTTATTTAGCCGCAAGTGACAATAAAATAGTATAAACATTTTAGAAAAACATTTCTAGTATTAAGATTTCTAGTATTAAGATTTCTAGTATTAAGATTTCTAGTATTAAGATTTCTAGTATTAAGATTTCTAGTATTAAGATTTCTAGTATTAAGATTTCTAGTATTAAGATTTCTAGTATTAAGATTTCTAGTATTAAGATTTCTAGTATTAAGATTTCTAGTATTAAGATTTCTAGTATTAAGATTTCTAGTATTAAGATTTCTAGTATTAAGATTTCTAGTATTAAGATTTCTAGTATTAAGATTTCTAGTATTAAGATTTCTGGTATTAAGATTTCTAGTATTAAGATTTCTAGTATTAAGATTTCTAGTATTAAGATTTCTAGTATTAAGATTTCTAGTATTAAGATTTCTAGTATTAAGATTTCTAGTATTAAGATTTCTAGTATTAAGATTTCTAGTATTAAGATTTCTAGTATTAAGATTTCTAGTATTAAGATTTCTAGTATTAAGATTTCTAGTATTAAAATTTCTAGTATTAAGATTTCTAGTATTAAGATTTCTAGTATTAAGATTTCTAGTATTAAGATTTCTAGTATTAAGATTTCTAGTATTAAGATTTCTAGTATTAAGATTTCTAGTATTAAGATTTCTAGTATTAAGATTTCTAGTATTAAGATTTCTAGTATTAAGATTTCTAGTATTAAGATTTCTAGTATTAAGATTTCTAGTATTAAGATTTCTAGTATTAAGATTTCTAGTATTAAGATTTCTAGTATTAAGATTTCTAGTATTAAGATTTCTAGTATTAAGATTTCTAGTATTAAGATTTCTAGTATTAAGATTTCTAGTATTAAGATTTCTAGTATTAAGATTTCTAGTATTAAGATTTCTAGTATTAAGATTTCTAGTATTAAGATTTCTAGTATTAAGATTTCTAGTATTAAGATTTCTAGTATTAAGATTTCTAGTATTAAGATTTCTAGTATTAAGATTTCTAGTATTAAGATTTCTAGTATTAAGATTTCTAGTATTAAGATTTCTAGTATTAAGATTTCTGGTATTAAGATTTCTAGTATTAAGATTTCTAGTATTAAGATTTCTAGTATTAAGATTTCTAGTATTAAGATTTCTAGTATTAAGATTTCTAGTATTAAGATTTCTAGTATTAAGATTTCTAGTATTAAGATTTCTAGTATTAAGATTTCTAGTATTAAGATTTCTAGTATTAAGATTTCTAGTATTAAGATTTCTAGTATTAAGATTTCTAGTATTAAGATTTCTAGTATTAAGATTTCTAGTATTAAGATTTCTAGTATTAAGATTTCTAGTATTAAGATTTCTAGTATTAAGATTTCTAGTATTAAGATTTCTAGTATTAAGATTTCTAGTATTAAGATTTCTAGTATTAAGATTTCTAGTATTAAGATTTCTAGTATTAAGATTTCTAGTATTAAGATTTCTAGTATTAAGATTTCTAGTATTAAGATTTCTAGTATTAAGATTTCTAGTATTAAGATTTCTAGTATTAAGATTTCTAGTATTAAGATTTCTAGTATTAAGATTTCTAGTATTAAGATTTCTAGTATTAAGATTTCTAGTATTAAGATTTCTAGTATTAAGATTTCTAGTATTAAGATTTCTAGTATTAAGATTTCTAGTATTAAGATTTCTAGTATTAAGATTTCTAGTATTAAGATTTCTAGTATTAAGATTTCTAGTATTAAGATTTCTAGTATTAAGATTTCTAGTATTAAGATTTCTAGTATTAAGATTTCTAGTATTAAGATTTCTAGTATTAAGATTTCTAGTATTAAGATTTCTAGTATTAAGATTTCTAGTATTAAGATTTCTAGTATTAAGATTTCTAGTATTAAGATTTCTAGTATTAAGATTTCTAGTATTAAGATTTCTAGTATTAAGATTTCTAGTATTAAGATTTCTAGTATTAAGATTTCTAGTATTAAGATTTCTAGTATTAAGATTTCTAGTATTAAGATTTCTAGTATTAAGATTTCTAGTATTAAGATTTCTAGTATTAAGATTTCTAGTATTAAGATTTCTAGTATTAAGATTTCTAGTATTAAGATTTCTAGTATTAAGATTTCTAGTATTAAGATTTCTAGTATTAAGATTTCTAGTATTAAGATTTCTAGTATTAAGATTTCTAGTATTAAGATTTCTAGTATTAAGATTTCTAGTATTAAGATTTCTAGTATTAAGATTTCTAGTATTAAGATTTCTAGTATTAAGATTTCTAGTATTAAGATTTCTAGTATTAAGATTTCTAGTATTAAGATTTCTAGTATTAAGATTTCTAGTATTAAGATTTCTAGTATTAAGATTTCTAGTATTAAGATTTCTAGTATTAAGATTTCTAGTATTAAGATTTCTAGTATTAAGATTTCTAGTATTAAGATTTCTAGTATTAAGATTTCTAGTATTAAGATTTCTAGTATTAAGATTTCTAGTATTAAGATTTCTAGTATTAAGATTTCTAGTATTAAGATTTCTAGTATTAAGATTTCTAGTATTAAGATTTCTAGTATTAAGATTTCTAGTATTAAGATTTCTAGTATTAAGATTTCTAGTATTAAGATTTCTAGTATTAAGATTTCTAGTATTAAGATTTCTAGTATTAAGATTTCTAGTATTAAGATTTCTATATATATATATTATCATATATATATATATATATATATATATATAATATTTATATATATATAGATATATATGTATATACATATATATATGTATATGTATACATATATGTATATATATATATATACTTATATATATATAAATATATATATATATATGTCTGTGTGTATATACATATATATATATATATATATATATATATATATAAATAAATAAATATATAAATATATAATATATAAATAAATTTGTAAATATTGTATTTTTTAATTAAGTTAATAAAAAATCAATACATTTAGATAATCTTTCAAAGAGGATGTTTGCCATTTAATAAGATACAATCAATTTACAATAAAATCAACATAATGAATTCAATGGGTAACCACGTACATATTCAAACGGGATACAGTTAGTGAATATATATCATTATCAATATATAATAATAAAATATGGGGTAAACCTTGCATTTATATATTAATAAATAACACCATAGTGTTGTATAAATATACTATACAATTAAAATGGTTAAATTAAAATTTATAATAAACAAGGTAATTTGCTTAGTAAATGAATAATTGAAATACTCCTTTTTCAATATATATATATATATATATATATATATATATAGTGAATTCGCGAATTGAGATAAGATTGCAGTAGACGGGAATATAGATTATATTTAAATGTTGGTTTAGATTAATATAACTGGAATAAGTAGTATATATTATTTATGATACGTAAATTTGCCGAGTAGATAGTATATAAAGTAGAGTGGGTATATAAGTGTACACTATACTATCTACTCTATGTATAGGATACAGATGAGATTTATTTGATCCGTTGATCTATTAGTAAGGTCAACTCGATTTCCGTTATAAGCAAATTTAATTCAAATCTGTATTAATATTGTTAGGATAAGTTCATTATTAATGAGAACCTAGTAAATTGCATATAATTTCAATATCATGGATAAATAGTGAAGTAAAATTATCAGAAAGGATTTTAATTTTAAATTGGAATGTAAGAAATAGAATGAATTAATAATATATCGAGGTTAAATGCATAATTTGATTAGTAGTACCTGGTTATAATAGTGCCTGTAATATTGATATATTATGAGAGAATTAAATTACTTTAGGAATGTGGATATATTGAATAGCATTAAGAAAAATATTATTGAAAAATAAAATAATAATTCGTTTAACGAAAAATAAAAAGGTTGTATGAAATTCATAATATATAATTAATACAAATATGAAAATTAGAAAAAGGATAACATTATTTAAGCTTGTTTTATAAAAAAAGCCACATATAAATATGTCTTCTAAAACGATACATTTATATTTAGAGGATGTAACGATCTGGAATTTTTGTAAATCGGAACTTTCAAATGTCTGTAATTTAGATATACCAAATAATAATCTGGCCACAATGAAATTTTTAACTAGAGGTAATTTTAATATATAGAATATATATATATAACAAATATGAAAAAACGTTACATATATAGAACAAATGTTTAATATTAATCAATATATCACAAATTTACCAAACAAAGAATATAGAATAAAAAATGCTTATAGAACATTTTAAATATTAATTATACAAATTTAAAATTTAAAGACAATTAATTGTACAAATGTAAATATTAAAAGACAATTAATTATACAATGTTACAATTAAAAGACAATTAATTATACAATTCAAATACAATTTACAAATTATTATTTGATTTAAATCAGAGAGTATACTCATATATTATGTATATATATATATATATATATATATATATATATATATATATATATAATTATATATATATATATGTGTGTGTGTGTGTGATATATATATATATATATATATATATATATAAAATAAATATAAATTTGTTATTAGAATACCTAAAGATTTTAAAATTTAAATTATTAGATAATAAGTTAGTAATAGTAGCGTAATCATATTATAATATTTGCTGTCAATAATTATTATATCGTTCTTAATAATGTTTATATAGTAGTAAATATTAGGCAGCATATAGAAAATATATGATTTCTATCTACATATTGAAAATATCAATATTACATATCCGACCGTAAAATCACTTGAATTGTCACTTATATATAACGTAAAAAAGAAGCATTGCCCTCCATTGTAGACATTTTATTAATTATTATTTAAAAAAATAATTTAAAATGTACCTAAATATAAATACAAGATAATATTTAAAATGATATTAAATTTTAAAATATTTGTAAGAATTAAGAAATTATTTTTAAAAATATTCTCATATACTCATTATATGTAACCCCATTTCTTATTTTCTTATGTAGTTACTTGAACTTATATATTATTTATCAATCTATGGTACTGTAAACATACATATAATATAGGTATTGGTCTAAATGTGCGGAGTGTGATTCCATTACAAATTCTAATTGTGAAAACTACAGTTAGTTTTTAATTATTATTTGAATTTTATTACTACATTATTAATATTATTATTATTATATTATTATTATTATAACATAATTAATACATTATAATTATAATTACGATTATATTATATCATTAATATAAATAAAAAACAATACTGCAGTATTGGGTAACCATGGTTACCGTAAGCACACTGAAGATTATCAGAGATAATATTATTATATTTTAAAAACTATTGTTAATTTAACACATTTTGTTTGTGTAAAAAGTCACTTATTCAGTTAAAAATATTACCGGATATACTTATAAATTGAAATCTATTAACATTGTTATATTATACTTTATCAAATGTTTTTAAGGTCAGGAAAATAGTGTCAAATAATTAATTAGTTTTTTTACCAGAAATACCAATATTTTAAACAGGAGGGCAGATACAATTCTATAGACTTTTAATGAACACATCCATATTGTGGTGATTATAAAAAAAGGT
>OZ038315.1:35379349-35414349 GCA_964035775.1 Osedax frankpressi | reverse complement strand
ATCTTTAGAAATTTCTCTCATTTTTAAAATTTCAGATTATATTTCTATAAACATCTCCAAAATTTATAATTTAATTATATTTTCTCTTCTCCACAAACGATTATATTTCCCCAGTTTAATTAATGTATATATATTAGTTTCTATTAATCATACATTAATGACCCATAGATACAAATGTTGAAATATTCGAAGGTGTGTTATGCGAAGATAGATGTTACATTTATAATCTAAACCTACCAAAGGTTTATTTAAATTTTAAATTATACCTACAATTTTTTAAAGCCATAATTTATAAATGATGTATAATAATATATAGAAAATATTATATCTACGAGGATGTTCAAAATATACTAAAAGTGTACTCGGAAAATCAGTTTTATTTGAAAAGTTCCATAACATAGTTGAGGAAACAAATTCTACATGTAGATATGATGCATGTTATTAATTTAATATATATATATATATATATATATATATATAAATTGATGGGTGTATTGATGAGTGTATTGATGGACGATTAGGTGTATGGAGTGAAGGATTGATGTATTAATATATCGATGACTCCATACCAAAAAGTCTTATAATATCAAGAGATATAACATTAACTATATTATTTCATTCAATTATTACACGATATATCAATACTTATTCTTAGCCACCATTACTAAAAGTTATTGTAAGGCCATTATTAAAGTCATTATTAAAAAACAATATTCTTGATAATAATATGTTTAATAACTACTGCCCTATTTAAAAACTATCCCTTCCTTTCAATAATATTTAAACGAATTTTTTAGTAAAATCATATTCAATACTATAGTATAAACTATTATCCCTATAGTGATAATAGTTTATATACTACTACTCCGATCACATCTATATTTACGTTGATGTCCTTAACTACTCCGATCACATCTTTATCTACATTGATGTCCTTAACTACTCCGATAACATCTTTATCTACATTGATGTCCTTAACTACTCCGATCACATCTTTATCTGCGTTGATGTCCTTAACTACTCCGATCACATCTTTATCTACGTTGATGTCCTTAACTACTCCGATCACATCTTTATCTGCGTTGATGTCCTTAACTACTCCGATCACATCTTTATCTGCGTTGATGTCCTTAACTACTCCGATCACATCTTTATCTGCGTTGATGTCCTTAACTACTCCGATCACATCTTTATCTGCGTTGATGTCCTTAACTACTCCGATCACATCTTTATCTGTGTTGATTTCCTTAACTACTCCGATCACATCTTTATCTGCGTTGATGTCCTTAACTACTCCGATCACATCTTTATCTGCGTTGATGTCCTTAACTACTCCGATCACATCTTTATCTGCGTTGAGGCCCCTGTAACTACTCCGATCACATCTTTATCTGCGTTGATGTCCTTAACTACTCCGATCACATCTTTATCTGCGTTGCTGTCCTTAACTACTCCGATCACATCTTTATCTGCGTTGATGTCCTTAACTACTCCGATCACATCTTTATCTGCGTTGATGTCCTTAACTACTCCGATCACATCTTTATCTGCGTTGCTGTCCTTAACTACTCCGATCACATCTTTATCTGCGTTGAGGCTCCGGTAACTACTCCGATCACATCTTTATCTGCGTTGATGTCCTTAACTACTCCGATCACATCTTTATCTGCGTTGCTGTCCTTAACTACTCCGATCACATCTATATCTGCGTTGATGTCCTTAACTACTCAGATCATGTCTGTATATGTCCAAATATCAGAGTCCTCAAACTAATTTGTTATTATAATTTTATTTACTTATGATATTATTTTTACTCTTTAAAACACAAATGAGAACATAATTATTTGTAATTATTTGTGTATAAATAAACTTTTCAATTCAATCCAAATGGATGGATGTATGGATGTGTGGATGGATGTGTGGATGGATGTGTGGATGGATGTGTGAATGGATGTGTGGATGGATGTGTGGATGGATGTGTGGATGGATGTGTGGATGGATGTGTGGATGGATGTGTGGATGGATGTGTGGATGGATGTGTGGATGGATGTGTGGATGGATGTATGGATGGATGTGTGGATGGATGTATGTGTGGATGGATGTGTGGATGGATGGATTGATTGTGTATTAATCAATATTTTACAAATCATATTAAAGATGGAAATATTAAATATTGCGCCTATTTTTGCAAAGGGCATTTTTGTAATATGGTATCAGGTCCTAATTTGATAAGTTAGACTATATATATATATATATATATATATATATATATATATATATATATATATATATATATATATCTTTAAAACATAAATGTAATTATTCATGTATTGTAAATTAGTTCTGTATAGAAATGTAGTTTATTATTTTTATTATAACTAATCATATCATTACTATTGTTCCTTTTTTACATTTAAATATATATATGGATATATGTTTAGATTTTCTTATTTAAAATTAAGTTATATTTATTTATTTTAAATATGAACTCTTCTTTAACAATTTAATTTATTTATTTAATATGCATTACCACTGTATCGATAATTATATATTTATAATAAAGTCGTCATTTACAATATTGCATATATATTGAATACATAATATATTAATTATACATTGAAATAATACAAATTTATTTCATCTGTAATCATTGTTTTTAGTAAATATTCTATAAATTCTACAATTCTAAATTACTTAATGAGTTTAGAACGATTATTATTATTATTATTATTATTATTATTATTATTATTATTAGTATTATTAATATTATTATTATTATTATTATTATTATTATTATTATTATTATTATTATTATTATTATTATTATTATTATTATTATTATTATTATTATTATTATTATTATTATTATTATTATTATTATTATTATTATTATTATTATTATTATTATTATTATTATTATTATTATTATTATTATTATTATTATTATTATTATTATTATTATTATTATTATTATTATTATTATTATTATTATTATTATTATTATTATTATTATTATTATTATTATTATTATTATTATTATTATTATTATTATTATTATTATTATTATTATTATTATTATTATTATTATTATTATTATTATTATTATTATTATTATTATTATTATTATTATTATTATTATTATTATTATTATTATTATTATTATTATTATTATTATTATTATTATTGATTGATTAATTTATAATTACAACATCGAAATAAAGAATCATCAGATATTTTATAAAATACAATATATATGATTAGAAAATCCAAATATTTAGTTATTTATTGATAGATTGTATAATTCTAAATAATTAATATTATTATGGTTTTAAATAATTCTTGCAAAATATTATATATTAAAGTATTATTATAATCTAATATTTCTAGGTATTGAACGATAATTGATTTAGTCAATAATAAGTATACATTTAATTAGAAACATAATACAGAATTTAATATAGATTACTTAAGATTAACAAAAGGAATAATGATGTATTGTAATATACGAATGAAAAATCAAATAATATAGATAAAATGTATTATGTTAATCATTTTGAGTATATACCTCAAATAACATTGTTTAAATATAAAAAAATCGTAATACCAAGTAAAGTAATCAATAAGATGATGATAATAATTATATATATATATATATATATAAATTAATTTAACATATTTTAATATTCATAATATTTATTAATAGCTATATTTAAAGATATGGATACTTTTGTTTCAAAAAACGAGTCGTATAATAATTCTATTAATGTAATTAATGAAACAGTAATAGATATCCTCATCTTTATACATAATGAAACTAATGAAGACCGCTATTATGATACTTTATATAGTAAATTACAATTTTATATTAAAAATTACAATTACAGTAAAATATATAAAGAACAATCGGTAATAAATAAATACAAATATATCATAATAATAAAATATATAATTGATAATTATTCGTTTCACAGAAATATGAATCGGTTCGAATAAATAGATTATAATATTTATTATCAATCATTTATATCAATAATCTTAATGTATATATTTACACGCATGTTGTAATAGCATAGACCAATAGCATTAATACTATTATTACCTTCCTAGCTATTTAGGTTTAATACATAATCCTAAAATAAGATCAATATTATCATAAGTGTATATTTTTATTACAAAAATAGTATATATTTATTTTATAAAAAATTCAATTAATTTCATAAGTGATACATAAGATCATTGTTTTTATGAATTTAACTATCGAGACATTAGTTTGCAATTAGTCTTTTATTATATAAATAATTGTTTTTTTTTATTTAATTTATAAAATACACTGATGAACATGTAATAAGTTAATTTTATTTACTAAATTTCCAATTAAATTCTAGATTATTAAACTGCATGATATACATTTAAAATATGCTTTACTTGGTTAATGTGATGTATACGCCTTACACTCTACATTGATAATATGACTCATGCCATGTAAAATATAAGAAATCATGAATAAACAAAATTAACAAATAATAATAATTTCATCGAAACAAAATAACTTATACGTATTTATATATTTATTTATATGTATTTAAAATTTAATTCGTTTACATTTCATATAGGAGTTCAATATAGACAAATATTTTCTGGCGGTAACTATAATTATTATTAAAAAATATATATATATTATATATACATATATATATATATTTAATGTAGATATAATATATATTAATAAAATTATAGTACATTTATTAATCCTTTACAATATTGTGATTTTAGTTACACAATATAATTATTATGGACTCATTTATATATTAGTTGGTACTTTTATTGTGGTAATATTGGTACTATTAAACAAAACGATAATAATTCTATAGGTTAGTGTTAAATATGTTCTCGGGAATGAATATTATATTACATATATGATTAATAAATATTATATTACATATATGATTAATATATATTATATGACATATATGATTAATAAATATTATATTACATATATGATTAATAAATATTATATTACATATATGACTAATAAATATTAAAATGTGAATATTTATTTTTAATTTTTTGGAAACATATTTAACATATTTATTATTTTGGAAACATAAATGTTTTTTAATAACAAATATATATAATTTATATATCGTATTTTATAAAAATAATCTTGAAAGTACTATCGAGAAAGTGAATATAAGTAGGATTAGTTACTATGGGTATATCAATAGTACTTTATAAGTAGGAGAATATAAGTAGTTAATTTGTTGATATGTTAATTAATTAATACATATATAATATAGTTATTAGCAATATCTACGAAAATATCATATCATTATTTCTATTCATTATAGATAGTGAATTAATGGAGGCAGATTCTCTAATGAAATGCAGTGGTATAGTATATAATGCATATTATTATATAACATCATTTTTAATATAAATAATATTAAATAATAATTATAAAATAAATTAGGTATATTCTGTACTATATAAATTACTATATACATTTAATATTTTATAGTCGATTCACATGACAACACAGAATGATATATATCGTATTATAACTTCTCTTTCAGATATCGTATTAAATAAGTTATAAGAATTATAGCATCTATAAGATCATCTGCAAAATGGTTATCTGTGAAATTTGGAAAATATGACCACGAATTATTCTATTAAATTAATAAATGTATAAGTTAACTTGATAATAGTAACCTTAATACCTTAATAATATAATTATATTACGACCAACATATTTTCATAAATAATTATATTAATCAGGTATGATTGTATTGTAATATTCAGTAATATTAAATATTATAAATATTTTTGGTCAACATATTAAACCAAACTATATAAAATTATTTATTTTTTAATAAAAACTTAAGAAATCAGAAAAACATTATCATTGTATTATGGCCGAATTTTATAGATGACCATTTTGCATATAACCATAGAACATGCACATATATATTTTTAAGGAGCAATGATTTAGATACTGCGATATTGCAAAGCAATTACCAATACAAATATATTCAATATTAAGAATTAATTAATGATTTAAGATATTTAAACTCAATATAATAAAATATGTATTAACTATTATTTCTTATATATATATATATATATATATATATATATATATAATTATATTATAATGATATATAAACTTATAAAACTTTCATAAATTATGCAAAAATAAAAATATTATAAAAAGTATAATTGTATATATATATATATATATATATATATATATATATATTTGTATTTGTATTTGTCTAATGTATTTGTATGAATTTGTGTGCATAATATATTTTAATTATTTATTGTATTATCAATACATATAACTATAAATAATTATAATTATTATATATATATACATATCAAATAAATTAATATTTTCTAATATTTAATTATTTCTGCATTCAGGTCATAAATCAAGCAACATTTAATAAAAAATATTAAGAATATAGTGTTAATTTATTACTGGATCATAATAATTAATATATACAATAAACTATATAATGCAAATATATTATTTATATTTAGATCAAATTGGAGATAGAGAAAGAGAGAGAGAGAGAGAGAGAGAGAGAGAGAGAGAGAGAGAGAGAGAGAGAGAGAGAGAGAGAGAGAGAGAGAGAGAGAGAGAGAGAGAGAGAGAGAGAGAGAGAGAGAGAGAGAGAGAGAGAGAGAGAGAGAGAGAGAGAGAGAGAGAGAGAGAGAGAGAGAGAGAGAGAGAGAGATACTAATAATACAAATGTGGATATCATACAATATGCATTATACTCTCATTTATTACGACGTGTATATAATACTTTATGATGTGTATATATCTGATTATGAAATGTAGGAATGTAGTGGAAAAGAAAATAAATAATAAAATAAATTTTAAAAGTGTAGAGAGAGAATTTGTAGGTTTTGGTAGAACATAACCCTTTTGGTGTAGTAATAAGTTAATGCAGTGATAGTATCCATTTATAAGCCATACTATTAAGGACATTATCTGAATTTAGCTAAACTTATTAAGTCTATCTAATAGCAATTATTCATTAGTAATGATATATTATTATCGAGTTCTACCTAACTAGTTCCATGAATATGTAAATCCTATAAAAGCAATGTAAAACGGAAGCCAGTTTCAGATTATTATTTCCATACTATTATAATGTGTGCTATTATTACAAACCGTTATTATATTGCATAATAGGTATTAACTATAAATATATATATATAAAGAATTTGATTCATTATATAATAATATAAATAAATTGAAGTAAATCAATTTGTAAGTTTATTTTATTCGGTTATTCTTTTATTTTGATTTCTTATTACAATCTTTAAATGTAAATGTAAATAGCAAAATGTAATACAAATTATGAATATTACAATAAATATTACTATTAGTCATTTTATCTATTTATTATGTCATTTTATTAATTAATCATTAATCTTACTTATTGTAATGCTATATCATAACTTAAACTAATATTAAACTAAATTTAAACTAAATTTGAACTAACATTAAACTAAATTTAAACTAACTTTAAACTAAATTTAAACTAACATTATACTAAATTTAAACTAAATTTAAACTAAATTTAAACTAAATTTAAACTAAATTTAAACTAAATTTAAACTAAATTTAAACTAACATTAAACTAACTTTAAACTAACTTTAAACTAAATTTAAACTAACTTTAAACAAACTTTTAACTAACTTTAAACTAACTTTAAACTAAATTTAAACTAAATTTAAACTAACTTTAAACTAAATTTAAACTAACTTTAAACTAAATTTAAACTAAATTTAAACTAAATTTAAACTAAATTTAAACTAAATTTAAACTAAATTTAAAATAACTTTAAACTAAATTTAAACTAACTTTAAACTAAATTTAAACTAAATTTAAACTAAATTTAAACTAACTTTAAACTAAATTTAAACTAACTTTAAACTAAATTTAAACTAAATTTAAACTAACTTTAAACTAAATTTAGACTAACTTTAATCTAACTTTAAACTAAATTTAAACTAACTTTAAACTAAATTTAAACTAACTTTAAAATAAATTTAAACTAACTTTAAACTAACTTTAAACTAAATTTAAACTAATTTTAAACTAACTTTAAACTAAATTTAAACTAACTTTAAACTAAATTTAAACTAACTTTAAACTAAATTTAAATTAACTTTAAACTAACTTTAAACTAAATTTAAACTAACTTTAAACTAACTTTAAACTAACTTTAAACTAAATTTAAACTAAATTTAAACTAACTTTAAACTAACTTTAAACTAACTATAAACTAAATTTAAACTAACTTTAAACTAAATTTAAACTAACTTTAAACTAAATTTAAACTACATTTAAACTAAATTTAAACTAAATTTAAACTTACTTTAAACTAAATTTAAACTAACTTTAAACTAAATTTAAACTAAATTTAAACTAAATTTAAACTAAATTTAAACTAAATTTAAACTAACTTTAAACTAAATTTAAACTAACTTTAAACTAAATTTAAACTAACTTTAAACTAATTTTAAACTAAATTTAATCTAAATTTAAACTAACTTTAAACTAAATTAAAACTAACTTTAAACTAAATTTAAACTAAATTTAAACTAACTTTAAACTAAATTTAAACTAACTTTAAACTAAATTTAAACTAACTTTAAACTAAATTTAAACTAACTTTAAACTAAATTTAAACTAACTTTAAACTAACTTTAAACTAAATTTAAACTAAATTTAAACTAAATTTAAACTAAATTTAAACTAAATTTAAACTAACTTTAAACTAAATTTAAACTAAATTTAAACTAAATTTAAACTAAATTTAAACTAACTTTAAAATAAATTTAAACTAAATTTAAACTAAATTTAAACTAAATTTAAACTAAATTTAAACTAAATTTAAACTAAATTTAAACTAAATTTAAACTAAATTTAAACTAACTTTAAACTAACTTTAAACATGTATTTGATCTGTAATAGGCAAAGCTATGATAATAATTTAAGAAATATTGTAAATTTATGTAAAAATATAATAAATAATATTGATAATTAATATATTTAAGTTGTATATACAAAATAACCTTCCACATATGATGTATCTATAATATGAGTGTATTTAATAGTTGTAGGTACATTTCATATATATTTATTATATAAGTATATATTACATTTGTAAAGTATTCATTTATACTTTATTAAACCAACATATTACCTACAACTTATTAATTGTAATATCAACATAACTAAATATTGTTCAATTAAATTCATGTATTCAGTATACAATATATTATTAAAAAAGTATGATAATATACTTAAATTATAATATTCATATGCACTAATATACTTATGTAACAATATAATTATGCAATATTGCGCTTTCATAAGATCTTCTTGTTACTATAGTATATTACTAGAGTCTATCTTAATTATTAATTATTATTAATTTAACTGTGCATTTAAAATTGTAAATACTTTATTATTTTTTATAATTTGTAATACATAATTTTTAAAACATATACGCAATTTTTTCATTAAAATAACATAAAAGTAATTTGTTAATTAATATTATTACTAAATCAAATTAAAATAATTAAAATATGTTACTTTGTATTTTATTTTTTCATATATCACCGATTGAACATTATTAATTATTTCGATTATTATTTACTATTACATTCACCACAATAATATTCCAAGATTATCATATATATAATAAATTATACTTTATTATATATTATGTTAATATAAAATAAAGTATATTTATTGAAAATATAATAATCTAATTCTTGCTAATGCTAAATAATTTAGTAATTAGTTTATTCTAAATAAATTCATTATATTTCGGAAGCATCTACTTCCAAGAGTAATGTAGATTAAGCCTTAAATAAAAACTGCATTACATTCTAGTGAATCTGATTCATCAAAATCTATCCATGATTCTATCTAATGAAAAAATCCGATACATTTTAAAGTATCAGAAAATCTACATAAATTAATTTGTTTACAAAATAGATTACACCATACGATGGATCTGAACTAATTCAATTCAGTAATTCTACGATTAAGTTGATTTCTGATAGTTTTAATGTTCTACACGTATTGATATATTCTTTACCTACGTATTTTAATTCAAAAACTGTATACCAGTGTATTTTTGTGTAGTATTGGTAATTGTCTAGAACTATATTGTATCACAAAGAGCGATAGAAGGTGGATCATTATTATATTCTAGCTTATAGACACTTTTGACAAAGGTAAATATAAAGAATGCGTATCTGCCATGCGTGAACGTACAGACACTCCCAATCGCACGTAGCTATTATGATATAAATTCAACGTATACTTTGTTTACATCGATATTCCGTATACGATTAGAAATCAGTATTATACAAAAGTTACCGTTATAAATAACAATTAGTGTATTAAAAGTCATCAGCCTCGTTGCATATATTCATATAATGATATATTCACCTCGGAAAAGTTATAACCGTTAGTTGCTACTTCCACTATTATATAATATCAATAGGGTTCTCGGATCACATTTCGTTGCCTCGAACAGATTTTAATATAATCTTGAAACTATTAAAAAAGCATATACTTGGGATATCACCATGCAACTTATTTGCAAAAAATGAATTAATTGAATATTAATAATGATAATGATATTATATTCATTATTATATCAATTTATATTATTCTAAATAATTTATTTATATTCTTTCTTATTTTTCTATAAGAATAATCTATTTATAAAATAAAAAGCTCACATTAATGGAGCTATATATAAGATGGATGCCAATGCATACGGATTCAAGTTGTCTTAAAATTGCATATATATATTATTTATATGTTTAATGAATATATGCGGTTTCATACCATGCTTGTTTACCAGATTATGATTAGAATGAGTTATAATTTTACCTTGTTTGAAAATATTATAATCATATTATTTTAAGTTATCGATTCTTATAATTCTAACAAAGAGATACGATCTTATATGATATCAATTGTAATTAATATATATTTTTAATTAAACTTATATATTTTTCTTCATGATAATATTATTATAATTTGAAGATATATATACATTTACGTAGCTGTTTCTTCGATGACTTTATATATATATATATTCTATTATTATATTACGCATAATTAAACTAGTACTTTATACATTTTATAAGTACACGTGATTTATATGTTTCATGACAACTCTACCCTGGATATATATTGTAAATAATATTAATAAAATTATATAAAATATATAAATTAAATATAAAAATATATAAGTCAAATATATAATTACCGTTCACAGTTATATCAGAAATACCTATTATTTAATATTCATTGTAAACAAGTATTATAACAATAAAATTCATGAATATTATCTTATATTAAATTAACCGTTCATAGTTTCATATACATCTATAAATTGTAATAAATATATATGTTACTACATAAATATAATTAATTTTTATTACTTTAAGAGTGAACATATATAAATTAATTGTATAACCAGATTTCGGCCTTTTCTTTTCTAAAAATAATATATATATATATATATATATATATATATATATATATATATTAATATACTGTTATTATAATATCATACATTTATAAAAAAGTTTAGCAAATATTATATATTACTTTGTATATATATCCTGTCCTAGACGCGTGTTTACATATATTATAACAATAATATAACTCACTTTTTTCCTTTTTATTATTTGATGAACTTGTGAAAATAAAGATTATTAGAATAATTGCAGTTCCCAAGATATAAATATAATTTCCACTGTTTTCTTCTATATCTATTCATTGTTATGTATTTTTTTATTAGATTATGATAATAATATTAAGAAATTATAATAAACTAGTCAGCTAATAATATTAAGTTAAAATTATATATAGAAATAATGATACATATAAAGATAATTCAATATATATATGTAAGGGTAAAAACAATAACATTAATATAATATATATGTGAGTAATATATACCTTCCTCTCCGTCGTAATCCATTTTTTTCATTTCCATTTTTATAAATTCTTGCTGTAATCAAATTTAAGATTTTTATTTCGGGATATAAATTATATATTTTATGTTATAAATAGTATTTGTATTTATATACAAACGGTTATATATCTATCTGATTTTATTTTATTGGGATAATGTTTAATTAAATATATTTATATCTTTGCATTTATTTAATAGGTATTTAATTATTCATTATATACATGGAAATATATATATATATATATATATATATATAGAATAGAATAGAATAGGCATGAACCACTAAATAACTACCTAGAATATTTATATGCGTTATATTTCTGATAATATGTATATAATAGTATTAAATACCATATTAATTATATATAATGTAGAGATTTAATTGATAAAGTAATTTATCATATTATTAATGTACCGGTAACTAATATATTTAATGTATCCAGAGAAAATTATCAGTAGTAAATATTCAACACTAAATTATTTCTACTATATAATATATTACTAAAACTTTATTATTACATTAACGTATATTATAATTATATTTTACCATGAGAATATTGTATTCATATCATTCAATAAATCAATATTGTATTAAATTAAATAGTAATGTACACATTTTATATAATATGAGTATGTCCTTATAGGTATCATAACAATTATATATCACGAAATATCAAATATAATTGACACTTTACGAATATGGAGAATATATTTTATTAGATTATAATTTAGATTAATAAAATGATTTTAAATTTTAATGTATTCTTTAAGTTTAATTATAAAATATTGTAGCTATATTATATCTAATAAATTTAGAGTAGTGCAAATATATAGTTTCTGAAAAGATAGATGTATTATAAAATATATAGTTTGAGAAGAAATTAATGTTACAACATAATGTTGAAGGCTGTTTAGAACGCTGTTAAAGAATCTGAAATGTTGAGAATTAGTCTATTTTTTTGCATTTGATATCCTATGTATACTCTATATTATCTTTAATATTATCAGCTTTTGATATACTTGTTGAAATAACGAATATAGCTAATCATGTTAGTAATAGTGTTTTCAACAGTAAATGCATTTACCTGATTCGTAGTAGTTTCTTTATTCTTAGTAGAGTGGTTCTCGACATAAACTTCTCTTGAGTATAAATCTATATAAAATATATTTTGTTTTGTTAAACCGAGAATAAAAATGATTTCTAAGATTTGACGTATTACAGATTATTAAAAAAAATGTAAGGTTAAATAGTCAAAAATAACCATCCAGGTCATTTTTGTTTTGTTATATGGTAAAGGTTTGAATATATTTTATTTATATCTAAGGTATAATATAATTAAATATATATAATAATTATACTAGATACATCATATGGATTCTTGTAGTTTTTAATTATGATAGTTATAGTATAGATCGAGTTAATGCTACAAATAATATATTTATTTTGATTTTCCTTAAAATTAACTTGAATTTCTTTTGTATTCTATGAATTTTATATTAGAAAAATATATTTAATTTATTTATTAAAATCATTGTGACATCGACATATATCATTATATCACGACATTGATATATAATTTTTATTTTAATGAGCCTATAATTAGGTAAACTTGTATTTTATATCATAACTGTTTTTATATTAGATTTGGTGGAAATAAAAAAAAATAATTAGTGGAAAGGATAATATGTTATATAAGTTAATTGTAGAAAGATGATAGTATTTAGTTTTGTATTGTTTCAATATCGCTATTACAAAAATTATAGATGATGTCAAATAATCGTGTTATCGTTTGTTTTATTTAAATTGTGTTTAATGTATGTAATATTGAACGTACCATAATTCATATTTGTTTATGAAAAAGTTATATATAAAGATAAATATCTGAATTCGAAATGTTTTCAACAATTTGAAGTTTGGGATAGGTGGTATATTAAAATTGTATGTTATAGTAAATTATAGTATTATACTATTATATTACTATCAGTTTACATATAATTCTACAAAAGAGCCCCGCTGTAGTAGTTCGAATTCATTAAGTAATTTGTTTCTAAGGAATATATTTCTATAAATATCAAAACTAGATATATTAGATATTAAATTATTTTATGGAAGTATTTTATATTGTCAACTAAGGTGATTTTAGTGAGATTTAACATTAATTATTTATCGATAGTATAATAGAATAATGTTGACTTATATAAAGTGTTAATGGTATGTCACTCTATCTACATTTAATAAATGTTGTGGTTATAGCTTATTCAAAGTACATGTTAATATTACCAATATGTATTGGTTATCTAAACCTTCACTACTTTCAACGCAATACGAACATATAATAGACATATAATAGTCTATTATATGTTCGTATTGCGTTGAAAGTAGTGAAGGTTTAGAGAAAATGTAATTGTTTATCTCGAATTGATCTATATTTGATTGTAAGTAAAAAATCTTACTGAAGTCCATTTTCAGTGTATATTTGACACGTATATAGATTAATGTTTAAAGAATGTATACTAATAATGGACAAGGTATTAAAAAAAATAAAGCCAGTATAATAAATTTAATTTTAATTTTAATTTGTTAGTATTATATAATTACCAGAATATTTAACATCTAATAAAGGTGACAAATTAGTTATTTAATAAATATTGTCAACATTTACATTATTAGTATATATTTAATTACTATATTATATCATTCTCAATTATTTACACTATGTAATTTACGATGGAATAGTATAAATTTACCATGTTTTAGTATTGTTAATTGTTTTAATAAATATTTACCATATTGTCAATTTTGTCATCTCATGATTTTTTCGGTTAGAAATACAGTAGTATATTTTGATTTTTTAATATTTAAAAATATTTGATTAATCGATTGATTAATATATGTTAAAATATACTGTGGATACAAATTTAGAAGTTGTATAGTTTTTCTAACTGAAACAATAACTTTATCAATAATATTTTGTAAATCAAGCTTTTATAGATATCAATATTGATATAATTGAGTGGCTTTAGTGTGTAAATATCATCCTTTAAAATTTATTATAATGTTTATCTTTCAATATCATAATAATTTTCAGACTTAAAAAAACTTAATTTTAACTGAACAGATTAGTGAGTTGTGACCATATCAATAGATGTTAATTAGAATGACATTTGGATTGGCTAAAATTTCATTAGATTTTTATAATGCAAATTATGTACAAATTAGTTGTTTAAATATATGGTAAACATATGAATATATAATCACAATAAAATATTAAATATCTACATAAGTACATAAATATAAGTATATATCTACATACAGCATGCGATCTATATGGAAATGAAATACAATTTTTAAATACTTGGAATACATTGAAATAATGTATAGTTAACTTATACAAAAATAAATAAAGAATGAATAGCAATCTCGAAATTAATAAGAAATATACAAAAATATATGTACTATTTAAATATTATTATTAGTAAATATGTTTAGTAAATATGTTTATATAATATATAAGAATATCAAATTATCGTAATAAACTAAAAAATATATATTAATTATATAGGATAATATTATAAGTATAATATTATAAATATAATATATTAATCATTGATATCATTAACCAATTAGAATTCATATTTTAATTGATGTAAGCATTAATAAATCATTTAAAAGTAATCGATATACTTAGAAAACAGTAATCAATATTGCATATAAAGTATATGATGAAAAAATACTTATTCACTTCATATTAAGAATAAAATTGCATTATCAAAGTTAAAATCTAATAAATTAATAATGAAAATACAATAAACACTAAATCCAAACTATTAAATAAATATCAAATATTAACTCGGTTAAAACTGATAATTTCCACGTAGCATTGATTCTTCCAGCTATCTGTCTCATTGTGCTGACCTATGTTGGTCAGAATGTAGCAGCGATACTGCTTGTCTTAGGCGTATCTACTTTAGGATTATCTAAATCCGGGTTCTCTTGTAACCATGTCGATATCGCTCCAAGGTCAGAAACTATTATATTTTTATTCTGTATATTTCACTATATACACACACACACACACACACACACATATATATATATATATATATCAAGAAGTATTTAAGGTTTACATTTACATTACAATTAATATGTAAAGCTATTTATTATTATAGTAGAATATGTCATAAAACTAAATTCTTACTTTCAAATAATAATACAAATATATATTTAGGTATTTAATAATTTTTTATTATTTTAATAGAAATAAAAATATCATACAATTTTAGTAAATTACTGTGATCATTATTAATATTTTTCTGATCTGTATAAATACACATGCACACACACATACACCCACATTCACACTCCTACACACATACATATACACACACACACATCCACACATACCTCCACATATACCCATATATTCCTTATTAAATAATAGTAAATAAATGTGTGTCCCGTAATAGATAACAATGTAAATAAAGGAATAACAACTATTGTATACATATTTATAAATAAGAATCTTTAACATAACGTTTATATATCGATATTAGATTATCCGTTTATATATTTTTTTTATAGAATAAAATATTCTAAATATATGTTATAGATATGATTATATATATTTATCATAGAAATGTTAGTATTGTTTGATAATAATATACCATCGTTATCTTGTGATTAATGAAATTTTAATATATTATATAATACAACATTTTCCATAAATAAAATATATATTAACTTATATTAATCCAATCTACAAACTAATGAATATGAATATATACTTTAAAATATTATATTTTTATGTTTACCATACTTTCTTTATTACGTGCCCCGCCGGACTGGACGAGTTAATTCAATATACCGATATCGTAATATTGCGAGCAGATATGCAGGAATATTGATGGGATTAACTAATACTGCAGCTACCGTGCCTGGAATTGTAGCACCCGCTTTCACAGCCTACATGACTCCAAACGTAAGTGATTGGGTGCCTAGCAACTATCTAACTGTTATCTAACTCACATCTATATCCTTATTAGTTTCTATTTAGGTCCTATCTAATTCTAATCTAGATCGTTTTTAGATTATATTTAGGTCCTATCGAACTCATATCTAGGTTCAATTCAGGTAATATCTAGTTCCGTTCTAGGACCAATCTAGCTAATATTTTGTTCTATATCTTGATATTTTGATAATATCTAGCTAATATCTAGCTAATATCTAGCTTATATCTAGCTAATTTCTAGCTAATATCTAGCTAATATCTAGCTAATATCTAGCTAATATCTAGCTAATATCTAGCTAATATCTAGCTAATATCTAGCTAATATCTAACTAATATCAAGCTGATATCTAGCTAATATCTAGCTAATATCTAGCTAATATCTAGCTAATATCTAGCTAATATCTAGCTAATATCTAGCTAATATCTAGCTAATATCTAGTTAATATTTAGCTATTATCTAGCTATTATCTAGCTATTATCTAGCTAATATCTAGCTAATATCTAGCTAATATCTAGATAATATCAAGCTAATATCTAGCTAATATCTAGGTAATATCTAGTTAATATCTAGCTATTATCTAGCTAATATCTAGCTAATATCTAGCTAATATCTATATATTATTGATGATCTCATATATTACTATCGAACTCATATCTAGGTTCAATTCAGGTAATATCTAGTTCCGTTCTAGGACCAATCTAGCTAATATTTTGTTCTATATCTTGATATTTTGATAATATCTAGCTAATATCTAGCTAATATCTAGCTTATATCTAGCTAATTTCTAGCTAATATCTAGCTAATATCTAGCTAATATCTAGCTAATATCTAGTTAATATTTAGCTATTATCTAGCTATTATCTAGCTATTATCTAGCTAATATCTAGCTAATATCTAGCTAATATCTAACTAATATCAAGCTGATATCTAGCTAATATCTAGCTAATATCTAGCTAATATCTAGCTAATATCTAGCTAATATCTAGCTAATATCTAGCTAATATCTAGCTAATATCTAGTTAATATCTAGCTATTATCTAGCTATTATCTAGCTATTATCTAGCTAATATCTAGCTAATATCTAGCTAATATCTAGATAATATCAAGCTAATATCTAGCTAATATCTAGCTAATATCTAGGTAATATCTAGTTAATATCTAGCTTATATCTAGCTAATTTCTAGCTAATTTCTAGCTAATATCTAGCTAATATCTAGCTAATATCTAGTTAATATCTAGCTATTATCTAGCTATTATCTAGCTATTATCTAGCTATTATCTAGCTATTATCTAGCTAATATCTAGCTAATATCTAGCTAATATCTATATATTATTGATGATCTCATATATTATTATCTCGGCTCATTTAACCAAATCTTATTTGATCATTACTCACATCGTATTTCATATCCTCATCTAAAATCCACTTAATAACAATATCCGCCTCTAATGAGAATATCCTGATATTTAGGGAAGTTTAGAAGAATGGAGAATGGTGTTTTATATAGCTAGCGGAGTATTTATCTTCGGAGCAATCTTCTTTTTGGTATTCGCTGACGGTTCGTAAACTTTGACCTTATGGTTGGGAAATAAATTTTACTAATTTGTTATATTTTGCCTAATGCAAAAACATTTTGAAATACGGAATTCATCTAATTAAGAAGTATCCTTTATACTATTGATTGTATCAAATTCATTCCATATTTGATGGTGAAATTATATTATTATAATATAAGATTTATTTAAAATATCATATTCTTTAAAACAGATGTTAACACTAATACATTACTTTAAACATGTAATACATTATTAACTTTATTTTTTACTCTTTAATACTTTATTTTAAATAATTGATATAGTATTGAACTCTTCATTAATTTTGTTTATTATTTAACGTTTTAATTAGACTTTAGTTATTTAAAATATATTTAATCGTTAAATTAGACATGAATACGTGTACACCGCATATTGTACGGCTTACACCTTATTTAAAACGATTTTATAAGAATCTATGGTCGAACTCCATAGAACCAAGTGATTTAGATGTTTACATTGATAAAAACAATGTAATAACAATGAAAAAGAGACCGTAACCATACATACTAACTAACACACACACATATTATATATATATATATATATATATATATATATATATATATATATATATATATATATGTATATATATATACATACACGGTTCAAGGGATATCTTTCATACACCAAATATAAATAGCTTTACTCCTCCCTAGATGGTATCGTATACGCTATATTTATATATATATATATATATAAAAGTACATTTAATATACTCTAAACTATGCTTATATTTATATATTAGATTATTAGTTAGGTCAAATGAACAATAGATTGTTTTCTAGTTTGCATAAAAGAAGATATATCTAAGATTCCTATTTTAATTTAAAATCACCATATTACATTATTAACTTCATCTGATAAATACTATGTTTGAAAATAACATATTTAATATAAGTAATATAATATAATTATTAATATGATATTAGCAAGTATAATATTAGTAAAATTATAAATATATTGTTAAAGTAACAGATAAAAGAAATATTTGTAAATCTAATAATCCAGTTACAAATTATACAAATTATGTACTAATTATAAATTATTTAAAACTAAAAAATACCGTTTAAATTTATCCAGAACATAATATTATTGTCATCATGCTTCTAAAATTAGAGAACGGTCCATCTCTGTATAGTACTACCCTAATAAGGGTATATATGAAATGAAACTCATTCGATACCCTAAATCAAATATTGTAGTTTACCGTAATTATGACGTAGTTATGTAACTTAATAAGAATATTACTTTGTACCATAATTTATATTACATATTGTAACCGAATAGGTTAAAATATACTACATAATAAAATAATAATCCAACAAACTGTACATATTTATTATTTAATATATATATATATATATATAAATATAGAAACAAAATGTTAATATGACGAACATTACATAATATTTTTCATTTTAAAAGCCTTTTATTGATATAATAGATGTCATTTCATTTGTTATAATGGTATTCAATTATTTAATGTATTATATATATATCATATATTATAAATAGTGTTTAACTATATAAACCAATTATTAGTATAATATTATTAATAATTTCATATATAGTAATATACGTATGAATTATGATGAAGATTAAATTACATTTTTAAATATAAAGTATTTAATTAAAATAACTATTTATATTTACATATATGTAATAAACCTAATTCCGATAGATTATTAACATATTCTCAATTTAAAATTGCTTATCTCGTTTATATTCTTAATATTTGTAGAATTCTGGATAATATTATACCTGTTTTAATGAAAAAGGAGAGTGAGTGAGTCAGAGAGTGAGTAAGTGAGAGAGTGAATGAGTGAGAGAGAGAGTGAGTTAGTGAGTGAGTGAGTGAGTGAGTGAGTGAGTGAGTGAGTGAGTCAGAGAGTGAGTAAGTGAGTGAGTAAGTGATGAGTGAGTGAGTGAATGAGTGAGAGAGAGAGAGAGTTAGTGAGTGAGTGAGTGGGTGAGTGAGTGAGTGAGTGAGTGAGATATAGAGTGAAAGCCTGAATGAGTGAGTGAGTGAGAAATAGAGTGAGTGAGTGATGCGAGAGAGTGAGTGAGTGAGTGAGTGAGAGAGAAAGTATTAATATTATTACTATTAATATAATAATATTATATACTATAATACATGTAATATGTTAACTATTTATTAAGTATACATTAATATATAATATAGGATTTATTATAATTTATCTAATATTATTATTATTATATATTTATATTTTTTTATTTATTATAATATATCATATATCATATGTTATTCCCCAATATATATTGCTGCTTGAGAATTCATATATGGTTTGAAAGTTAATTTCCTATATGAATATTATAGTAAATTATTTAATATGGAAATTAAACCTTTATATGGAACCACTAATTATAAGAACAACACCATAATATATTATATATATTAAATATTAGAATTTAATGTACGCTACATTTATTTAGCTATACTTACAATAATATACTTAACATAACCTTTATGGTAATTACCATCAAGTTTATGATAAACTTAGTTTTCCTAGATATTCTTGTAGGATTTAAGGAATGGTATTTTTTATTATATATTTAATCAAGTTTAACATAAGTACAGATATTAAATTAGTTTTTCAGAAATTTGAGTTCATTATTTAAGATATTGTAAATAACGCAAGTAATACAAATTAAAATGTATAGAGTTGAAATTAATATTTTTATAAAAAAGTATCTTAGTATTGTTATTTAATAAGTACTTGGTAACATCATAAAGTGTTAACATCGTATATTGTTGTTCCATTACAATACGATGATAAATATAACTGGATTTAAATACTCCATGAAATTAACTATTACTATGGTGGTAAGTTAGTTGTTTGTTTATCTATATCTCAAATAGTTGTTTATATCTAAAAATTGTAATCTGGGTTGTAATTAATAAATTCATGCTCTTAGGTTATAGTATTTAAAATGAAATATTACCATCTTTAGAGATCGCTATATAATGATATTGTATGGATGCTAGGAGTATGCTAGGAGTATACATTGCTAGGAGTATACAATTCAAACCAAATTATTAAAGTATTCTAATAATCAATACTATTTAAAAATATTTATTTAATGTTAAATTTAAAATCTATAAAATCTATAATAAATTACTTAAAAAAATTATATTAATATTTAAAAATTATATTAATATTTAAAAAAAATAATATTTAAAAATTAATATTACTTTACTTATGTAATACTTTTAAAATAAGTATTTGCTCTTAATAATGTATAGATATAAATATTTACTGTTAAGTTTGTATATGATAATAAGAATAAGCGATTCATGGTTTATATAAATATTTATTAATTTAATATTATGTTATTATACTAAATGCAATAGAATATTGATATTTAAATAACATTTCAAGGGACCTTATTTTCAAGGAATATTATCCTAAACACATATATACCATATTATTGATATACTAAACTAAATTATGTTCCAAGTTCATATGCCTACTGTTTTAGCAATTCTTATTGAAATAATTATACTAGTAATGCAATGGTGATATATATATATATATATCTGGGTATATCTATATAAATATATATATCTATATATATATCTACTAGTATTGTAGTGGTGATATCTATATCTAAGTATACCTATATAGATATCTATATTTAAATTATAATTTAACATTCCTATATTATGTAATCATATTTTTCTCTACGAATTTAATTGGTGATCTGTATATATGTTATTATTACCTTTTAGACACTGGAGTTTAAATAGCAATATTACATAATCAAATATATATTTTCACCAAGAGAATCGTGGTTGTAATTTCCGCTAATCCTTGTGTAGATTATTAGACCAGAAATATATTGTTGCCATTGAATCTTCTCGGGTAGATATACACCTGAACTGGGATATACTGAATACGGGATAGCTATCATAAAAGTATGGAAGACAACGGTTTATTGGAAATAGCTAATTATATACAGTACATCACTTGGTAAATATCAGCGTATTATCTGATACATCATAGATGGCATATATATACATAATAATTAATTAATTAATTGTAATGATAAGTACATAGCTATATATATTATACATATATACATATATATATATATATATATATATATATATATATATATATATATAACAGGCATATAAATTTAATAATCTACATATAAAATATTCTCCAGTGTGCATCAATTAAATATCCATATAAATTATTAATAACAATTAATAATTCATATAATTAAAGCTACTAATAATAAATATATTTAATTGATAGTAATACACAATGTTACGTGTGCTCGTTTGAAATCAAAAATACTACTTCAATTTGGGGGAATATCTTCGGGCATACAATAAAGAACCATAATCAATGTTTTTTCCCTGAGAAAATGAATATTTGTAGGTATAAATGTTCTATTGAAATAATGTTGATTTACAGTTATAAAGAATTACTGAAAGTTACTAATGAAAATTGGAAAATGATAAAAATTAAACATGTTAGCAGATTATCTATAATTATATTATTTATTATGAGTAAAAGGGTAATTTTCAATGAATTCATGAATTAAAACTTATTTAATTTTACAATATTCCTTAAATATAAATCCTATTTATTACTAGATAAGTATACGTAGATCTTGTAAACATTCCAATCATAAAGGCTGGATTTTCAGAAAGTTTATTCATTTAAAAGGTTAATTCAATTTTTACAAATATATAAAAAAATATATACACACATATATATTTCACGTACACAATTTCTTTATAAAAATTACACTTGATATATATAGGTGTATTTTTATAATAGATTTAACTTTTCTTAATAAAGTCTGGCGTAGTTGTAGTATAGAATTATTGTTAGTATAAACTAAATAATTAACATTAATCCAAACTATTTATATATAAAATTTCATATACAACATCTGTTTATTTACATATAATTGTAAATAAATTATTATGGATATATCTCACATTGTTCACATACATAATATTTTCTCTAATTTACTTTAACCATCATTAGTCCAGAGATTAGCAATAACTTTGAAACATGCCTTTTTAAAAAATATTTTAAAACAATTAAGTTTAGATTGAATAGACTATTTCTAAACATCGAGAAAAAAGTACACGATAATAAATAGTAAATTGCTTATTAATACATTAAATAATACATTACATAATACATTACATAATAATAAAGTGGGCGATGAAAATAATAACTGCAAATTAAAAGTAAACTTTGAATAATGATTTTCTAAATAATATTTCTAGATTTCTAAACAATAGGCAATTATTTATTCACATTTATAAATGCAATTTTATTCCCCCCCCCACCTTTCGTAAGTTAATGTTATATTTTCCAAGATAAAAGTTATATGGGAAATTATAAAGGATATTTGATATGCTAATATTTTATTTTTAATCAATAAGCTTTTAATATTGTTAAAGTGTTTACCATTCCTAGCATTATTTTAACAATTAACAGTATATATCATAGTGTAACATAATTACAGAATAAACTAAATAACATACTCAACACTATTAGTAATATTAATAGTGAATAAAGCGTTTTAAAATGATTTAACTATTTTAAACTTTACCAAATATTTGATTACATTATCATATTACACATAAATATAGCATATTTTATAATGATTTATTTTTAATCTGGCAATTTTATATTATTAATGTATTACACTATATTTATAATCTTTTTTAATTAGTCTAATTGTTTATATTAAATAATCATTTATATTATGACATTCGATTTCTTTTGTTAATTTTGTAGGTTAATGCTAAATCAAATGCCGCTATTTTTTTATAAAAACTAAAAACTCATTAATATAGAAAAATGTAAATCCACTTATTAATAATGTATTTAAAATTCTCTTTTGAATCTTCAATATACAAACAATTCCCATAACGACATTAGCTAGTTAATTTTATTACAGATCATTTAATCAAAGAAAATATGAATTAAACTAAATTAAAATTGTATTACCAATTCAAAAGTGAATCAAATCTTCTGTATTTATAATAATTACATTAAAAACAATACCTGAACATTTGTATAAAATAATATTTCAATCCGCAACTGTAATCTGTAATTCAGTATCGATGATATAATTGAAAATGAAATGATTAGGTACATTTATTATTAAACCATTACTCAATTAAATATAAATATATCAACGAGTATGTATTTAAATAATCATGGGTTTAAATAACAAAAGAGTATTTAAATGAATAGTCATTGATAGTAAAATAAACTGGAGATAAAATCGCTACCCATGTCTGATGTATTATTGACCGAATACAGTTGAACAGCATACTGTTTAAAATGATAGTATCACTATATTTCTAAATGAAAATGAATTAGTGAATAAGTAATAACAAATTAACAACTGATTATAATTATTATTACTATCATTACTATAAATATTATTCTTTTACTGATCGACGTATGTTTGTTATTTTGGTTGTGATAACCATTACCAATTTAAATATGAACATATTTTTTTATAACGGAATATAGATAAATATATAATGAATGGTCATTCGTATAAAAGTTATTTTTTAGGAGCAAAACATTAAATAATGTTATTAGTTGAAAAAAGTGTTACAAATCCTCTAATAGCAGTATACATCAACTTATTACAATATTCTGATTATCTTACATAATAATTTAATTTTTAACAATTTCCAAATTATTGAATTTACTAATATTATGATTCTCATTAGCTGATTATAATGAAAAATATAATTATTTACACTATAAAAAATTAAATTATTCTAAAATAAAGCTAATATATAATATTTTAAATAATTATATAAATATTTTAAATAAAAATATATTAATCACTTTTTAAAAATAAATTAATTAATTTTGAACATTATTATACAATATCAACATTAAATCGTTTGGATTTCAGAACTTTAATATACGAAGCTGTATAATAGTAATTTGATACCCAGGAAGGACTAAACAATTAGTCAAACTTTAATATTTAAAACAAAAATAATGCGAATTAATGTATAACTTCTATCTTCAATATCCTAATTACGATAAGCCATATGTTATTGTTACAATATCACAATCAAAACAAAGACATTCGTCGAACAGAAACATGATGCTTGGTTCAATGAAATTCCAAATTTATTCAAAAACACGTATATCTTATAATTTATCTAAAGAATTCTATAAAAACTTAGATATATAGCATCTACGACCCATCACCCATAGTAAATATCTCTTAATAAACATCATGTAATAAATATTTAACAATAAATATCTCTTAACAAATATATCCTAATTATATATTTTACTATCTAATATATATTAGTTAACATCTCCTAGATAATATCTACTAACTAACATCTAATAATTAACATCTAATAACTAACATCTAATAACTAACATCTAATAATTAACATCTAATAACTAACATATAATAACTAACATCTAATAACTAACATCTAATAATTAACATCTAATAACTAACATCTAATGACTAACATCTAATGACTAACATCTAATGACTAACATCTAATGACTAACATCTAATGACTAACATTTTAATGACTAACATCTAATGACTAACATCTAATAACTAACATCTAATGACTAACATCTAATGACTAACATCTAATGACTAACATCTAATGACTAACATCTAATGACTAACATCTAATGACTAACATCTAATGACTAACATCTAATGACTAACATCTAATGACTAACATCTAATGACTAACATCTAATGACTAACATCTAATGACTAACATCTAATGACTAACATCTAATGACTAACATCTAATGACTAACATCTAATGACTAACATCTAATGACTAACATCTAATGACTAACATCTAATGACTAACATCTAATGACTAACATCTAATGACTAACATCTAATGACTAACATCTAATGACTAACATCTAATGACTAACATCTAATGACTAACATCTAATGACTAACATCTAATGACTAACATCTAATGACTAACATCTAATGACTAACATCTAATGACTAACATCTAATGACTAACATCTAATGACTAACATCTAATGACTAACATCTAATGACTAACATCTAATGACTAACATCTAATGACTAACATCTAATGACTAACATCTAATGACTAACATCTAATGACTAACATCTAATGACTAACATCTAATGACTAACATCTAATGACTAACATCTAATGACTAACATCTAATGACTAACATCTAATGACTAACATCTAATGACTAACATCTAATGACTAACATCTAATGACTAACATCTAATGACTAACATCTAATGACTAACATCTAATGACTAACATCTAATGACTAACATCTAATGACTAACATCTAATGACTAACATCTAATGACTAACATCTAATGACTAACATCTAATGACTAACATCTAATGACTAACATCTAATGACTAACATCTAATGACTAACATCTAATGACTAACATCTAATGACTAACATCTAATGACTAACATCTAATGACTAACATCTAATGACTAACATCTAATGACTAACATCTAATGACTAACATCTAATGACTAACATCTAATGACTAACATCTAATGACTAACATCTAATGACTAACATCTAATGACTAACATCTAATGACTAACATCTAATGACTAACATCTAATGACTAACATCTAATGACTAACATCTAATGACTAACATCTAATGACTAACATCTAATGACTAACATCTAATGACTAACATCTAATGACTAACATCTAATGACTAACATCTAATGACTAACATCTAATGACTAACATCTAATGACTAACATCTAATGACTAACATCTAATGACTAACATCTAATGACTAACATCTAATGACTAACATCTAATGACTAACATCTAATGACTAACATCTAATGACTAACATCTAATGACTAACATCTAATGACTAACATCTAATGACTAACATCTAATGACTAACATCTAATGACTAACATCTAATGACTAACATCTAATGACTAACATCTAATGACTAACATCTAATGACTAACATCTAATGACTAACATCTAATGACTAACATCTAATGACTAACATCTAATGACTAACATCTAATGACTAACATCTAATGACTAACATCTAATGACTAACATCTAATGACTAACATCTAATGACTAACATCTAATGACTAACATCTAATGACTAACATCTAATGACTAACATCTAATGACTAACATCTAATGACTAACATCTAATGACTAACATCTAATGACTAACATCTAATGACTAACATCTAATGACTAACATCTAATGACTAACATCTAATGACTAACATCTAATGACTAACATCTAATGACTAACATCTAATGACTAACATCTAATGACTAACATCTAATGACTAACATCTAATGACTAACATCTAATGACTAACATCTAATGACTAACATCTAATGACTAACATCTAATGACTAACATCTAATGACTAACATCTAATGACTAACATCTAATGACTAACATCTAATGACTAACATCTAATGACTAACATCTAATGACTAACATCTAATGACTAACATCTAATGACTAACATCTAATGACTAACATCTAATGACTAACATCTAATGACTAACATCTAATGACTAACATCTAATGACTAACATCTAATGACTAACATCTAATGACTAACATCTAATGACTAACATCTAATGACTAACATCTAATGACTAACATCTAATGACTAACATCTAATGACTAACATCTAATGACTAACATCTAATGACTAACATCTAATGACTAACATCTAATGACTAACATCTAATGACTAACATCTAATGACTAACATCTAATGACTAACATCTAATGACTAACATCTAATGACTAACATCTAATGACTAACATCTAATGACTAACATCTAATGACTAACATCTAATGACTAACATCTAATGACTAACATCTAATGACTAACATCTAATGACTAACATCTAATGACTAACATCTAATGACTAACATCTAATGACTAACATCTAATGACTAACATCTAATGACTAACATCTAATGACTAACATCTAATGACTAACATCTAATGACTAACATCTAATGACTAACATCTAATGACTAACATCTAATGACTAACATCTAATGACTAACATCTAATGACTAACATCTAATGACTAACATCTAATGACTAACATCTAATGACTAACATCTAATGACTAACATCTAATGACTAACATCTAATGACTAACATCTAATGACTAACATCTAATGACTAACATCTAATGACTAACATCTAATGACTAACATCTAATGACTAACATCTAATGACTAACATCTAATGACTAACATCTAATGACTAACATCTAATGACTAACATCTAATGACTAACATCTAATGACTAACATCTAATGACTAACATCTAATGACTAACATCTAATGACTAACATCTAATGACTAACATCTAATGACTAACATCTAATGACTAACATCTAATGACTAACATCTAATGACTAACATCTAATGACTAACATCTAATGACTAACATCTAATGACTAACATCTAATGACTAACATCTAATGACTAACATCTAATGACTAACATCTAATGACTAACATCTAATGACTAACATCTAATGACTAACATCTAATGACTAACATCTAATGACTAACATCTAATGACTAACATCTAATGACTAACATCTAATGACTAACATCTAATGACTAACATCTAATGACTAACATCTAATGACTAACATCTAATGACTAACATCTAATGACTAACATCTAATGACTAACATCTAATGACTAACATCTAATGACTAACATCTAATGACTAACATCTAATGACTAACATCTAATGACTAACATCTAATGACTAACATCTAATGACTAACATCTAATGACTAACATCTAATGACTAACATCTAATGACTAACATCTAATGACTAACATCTAATGACTAACATCTAATGACTAACATCTAATGACTAACATCTAATGACTAACATCTAATGACTAACATCTAATGACTAACATCTAATGACTAACATCTAATGACTAACATCTAATGACTAACATCTAATGACTAACATCTAATGACTAACATCTAATGACTAACATCTAATGACTAACATCTAATGACTAACATCTAATGACTAACATCTAATGACTAACATCTAATGACTAACATCTAATGACTAACATCTAATGACTAACATCTAATGACTAACATCTAATGACTAACATCTAATGACTAACATCTAATGACTAACATCTAATGACTAACATCTAATGACTAACATCTAATGACTAACATCTAATGACTAACATCTAATGACTAACATCTAATGACTAACATCTAATGACTAACATCTAATGACTAACATCTAATGACTAACATCTAATGACTAACATCTAATGACTAACATCTAATGACTAACATCTAATGACTAACATCTAATGACTAACATCTAATGACTAACATCTAATGACTAACATCTAATGACTAACATCTAATGACTAACATCTAATGACTAACATCTAATGACTAACATCTAATGACTAACATCTAATGACTAACATCTAATGACTAACATCTAATGACTAACATCTAATGACTAACATCTAATGACTAACATCTAATGACTAACATCTAATGACTAACATCTAATGACTAACATCTAATGACTAACATCTAATGACTAACATCTAATGACTAACATCTAATGACTAACATCTAATGACTAACATCTAATGACTAACATCTAATGACTAACATCTAATGACTAACATCTAATGACTAACATCTAATGACTAACATCTAATGACTAACATCTAATGACTAACATCTAATGACTAACATCTAATGACTAACATCTAATGACTAACATCTAATGACTAACATCTAATGACTAACATCTAATGACTAACATCTAATGACTAACATCTAATGACTAACATCTAATGACTAACATCTAATGACTAACATCTAATGACTAACATCTAATGACTAACATCTAATGACTAACATCTAATGACTAACATCTAATGACTAACATCTAATGACTAACATCTAATGACTAACATCTAATGACTAACATCTAATGACTAACATCTAATGACTAACATCTAATGACTAACATCTAATGACTAACATCTAATGACTAACATCTAATGACTAACATCTAATGACTAACATCTAATGACTAACATCTAATGACTAACATCTAATGACTAACATCTAATGACTAACATCTAATGACTAACATCTAATGACTAACATCTAATGACTAACATCTAATGACTAACATCTAATGACTAACATCTAATGACTAACATCTAATGACTAACATCTAATGACTAACATCTAATGACTAACATCTAATGACTAACATCTAATGACTAACATCTAATGACTAACATCTAATGACTAACATCTAATGACTAACATCTAATGACTAACATCTAATGACTAACATCTAATGACTAACATCTAATGACTAACATCTAATGACTAACATCTAATGACTAACATCTAATGACTAACATCTAATGACTAACATCTAATGACTAACATCTAATGACTAACATCTAATGACTAACATCTAATGACTAACATCTAATGACTAACATCTAATGACTAACATCTAATGACTAACATCTAATGACTAACATCTAATGACTAACATCTAATGACTAACATCTAATGACTAACATCTAATGACTAACATCTAATGACTAACATCTAATGACTAACATCTAATGACTAACATCTAATGACTAACATCTAATGACTAACATCTAATGACTAACATCTAATGACTAACATCTAATGACTAACATCTAATGACTAACATCTAATGACTAACATCTAATGACTAACATCTAATGACTAACATCTAATGACTAACATCTAATGACTAACATCTAATGACTAACATCTAATGACTAACATCTAATGACTAACATCTAATGACTAACATCTAATGACTAACATCTAATGACTAACATCTAATGACTAACATCTAATGACTAACATCTAATGACTAACATCTAATGACTAACATCTAATGACTAACATCTAATGACTAACATCTAATGACTAACATCTAATGACTAACATCTAATGACTAACATCTAATGACTAACATCTAATGACTAACATCTAATGACTAACATCTAATGACTAACATCTAATGACTAACATCTAATGACTAACATCTAATGACTAACATCTAATGACTAACATCTAATGACTAACATCTAATGACTAACATCTAATGACTAACATCTAATGACTAACATCTAATGACTAACATCTAATGACTAACATCTAATGACTAACATCTAATGACTAACATCTAATGACTAACATCTAATGACTAACATCTAATGACTAACATCTAATGACTAACATCTAATGACTAACATCTAATGACTAACATCTAATGACTAACATCTAATGACTAACATCTAATGACTAACATCTAATGACTAACATCTAATGACTAACATCTAATGACTAACATCTAATGACTAACATCTAATGACTAACATCTAATGACTAACATCTAATGACTAACATCTAATGACTAACATCTAATGACTAACATCTAATGACTAACATCTAATGACTAACATCTAATGACTAACATCTAATGACTAACATCTAATGACTAACATCTAATGACTAACATCTAATGACTAACATCTAATGACTAACATCTAATGACTAACATCTAATGACTAACATCTAATGACTAACATCTAATGACTAACATCTAATGACTAACATCTAATGACTAACATCTAATGACTAACATCTAATGACTAACATCTAATGACTAACATCTAATGACTAACATCTAATGACTAACATCTAATGACTAACATCTAATGACTAACATCTAATGACTAACATCTAATGACTAACATCTAATGACTAACATCTAATGACTAACATCTAATGACTAACATCTAATGACTAACATCTAATGACTAACATCTAATGACTAACATCTAATGACTAACATCTAATGACTAACATCTAATGACTAACATCTAATGACTAACATCTAATGACTAACATCTAATGACTAACATCTAATGACTAACATCTAATGACTAACATCTAATGACTAACATCTAATGACTAACATCTAATGACTAACATCTAATGACTAACATCTAATGACTAACATCTAATGACTAACATCTAATGACTAACATCTAATGACTAACATCTAATGACTAACATCTAATGACTAACATCTAATGACTAACATCTAATGACTAACATCTAATGACTAACATCTAATGACTAACATCTAATGACTAACATCTAATGACTAACATCTAATGACTAACATCTAATGACTAACATCTAATGACTAACATCTAATGACTAACATCTAATGACTAACATCTAATGACTAACATCTAATGACTAACATCTAATGACTAACATCTAATGACTAACATCTAATGACTAACATCTAATGACTAACATCTAATGACTAACATCTAATGACTAACATCTAATGACTAACATCTAATGACTAACATCTAATGACTAACATCTAATGACTAACATCTAATGACTAACATCTAATGACTAACATCTAATGACTAACATCTAATGACTAACATCTAATGACTAACATCTAATGACTAACATCTAATGACTAACATCTAATGACTAACATCTAATGACTAACATCTAATGACTAACATCTAATGACTAACATCTAATGACTAACATCTAATGACTAACATCTAATGACTAACATCTAATGACTAACATCTAATGACTAACATCTAATGACTAACATCTAATGACTAACATCTAATGACTAACATCTAATGACTAACATCTAATGACTAACATCTAATGACTAACATCTAATGACTAACATCTAATGACTAACATCTAATGACTAACATCTAATGACTAACATCTAATGACTAACATCTAATGACTAACATCTAATGACTAACATCTAATGACTAACATCTAATGACTAACATCTAATGACTAACATCTAATGACTAACATCTAATGACTAACATCTAATGACTAACATCTAATGACTAACATCTAATGACTAACATCTAATGACTAACATCTAATGACTAACATCTAATGACTAACATCTAATGACTAACATCTAATGACTAACATCTAATGACTAACATCTAATGACTAACATCTAATGACTAACATCTAATGACTAACATCTAATGACTAACATCTAATGACTAACATCTAATGACTAACATCTAATGACTAACATCTAATGACTAACATCTAATGACTAACATCTAATGACTAACATCTAATGACTAACATCTAATGACTAACATCTAATGACTAACATCTAATGACTAACATCTAATGACTAACATCTAATGACTAACATCTAATGACTAACATCTAATGACTAACATCTAATGACTAACATCTAATGACTAACATCTAATGACTAACATCTAATGACTAACATCTAATGACTAACATCTAATGACTAACATCTAATGACTAACATCTAATGACTAACATCTAATGACTAACATCTAATGACTAACATCTAATGACTAACATCTAATGACTAACATCTAATGACTAACATCTAATGACTAACATCTAATGACTAACATCTAATGACTAACATCTAATGACTAACATCTAATGACTAACATCTAATGACTAACATCTAATGACTAACATCTAATGACTAACATCTAATGACTAACATCTAATGACTAACATCTAATGACTAACATCTAATGACTAACATCTAATGACTAACATCTAATGACTAACATCTAATGACTAACATCTAATGACTAACATCTAATGACTAACATCTAATGACTAACATCTAATGACTAACATCTAATGACTAACATCTAATGACTAACATCTAATGACTAACATCTAATGACTAACATCTAATGACTAACATCTAATGACTAACATCTAATGACTAACATCTAATGACTAACATCTAATGACTAACATCTAATGACTAACATCTAATGACTAACATCTAATGACTAACATCTAATGACTAACATCTAATGACTAACATCTAATGACTAACATCTAATGACTAACATCTAATGACTAACATCTAATGACTAACATCTAATGACTAACATCTAATGACTAACATCTAATGACTAACATCTAATGACTAACATCTAATGACTAACATCTAATGACTAACATCTAATGACTAACATCTAATGACTAACATCTAATGACTAACATCTAATGACTAACATCTAATGACTAACATCTAATGACTAACATCTAATGACTAACATCTAATGACTAACATCTAATGACTAACATCTAATGACTACATCTAATGACTAACATCT
>OZ038315.1:35167092-35379149 GCA_964035775.1 Osedax frankpressi | reverse complement strand
CTTAATACTAGAAATCTTAATACTAGAAATCTTAATACTAGAAATCTTAATACTAGAAATCTTAATACTAGAAATCTTAATACTAGAAATCTTAATACTAGAAATCTTAATACTAGAAATCTTAATACTAGAAATCTTAATACTAGAAATCTTAATACTAGAAATCTTAATACTAGAAATCTTAATACTAGAAATCTTAATACTAGAAATCTTAATACTAGAAATCTTAATACTAGAAATCTTAATACTAGAAATCTTAATACTAGAAATCTTAATACTAGAAATCTTAATACTAGAAATCTTAATACTAGAAATCTTAATACTAGAAATCTTAATACTAGAAATCTTAATACTAGAAATCTTAATACTAGAAATCTTAATACTAGAAATCTTAATACTAGAAATCTTAATACTAGAAATCTTAATACTAGAAATCTTAATACTAGAAATCTTAATACTAGAAATCTTAATACTAGAAATCTTAATACTAGAAATCTTAATACTAGAAATCTTAATACTAGAAATCTTAATACTAGAAATCTTAATACTAGAAATCTTAATACTAGAAATCTTAATACTAGAAATCTTAATACTAGAAATCTTAATACTAGAAATCTTAATACTAGAAATCTTAATACTAGAAATCTTAATACTAGAAATCTTAATACTAGAAATCTTAATACTAGAAATCTTAATACTAGAAATCTTAATACTAGAAATCTTAATACTAGAAATCTTAATACTAGAAATCTTAATACTAGAAATCTTAATACTAGAAATCTTAATACTAGAAATCTTAATACTAGAAATCTTAATACTAGAAATCTTAATACTAGAAATCTTAATACTAGAAATCTTAATACTAGAAATCTTAATACTAGAAATCTTAATACTAGAAATCTTAATACTAGAAATCTTAATACTAGAAATCTTAATACTAGAAATCTTAATACTAGAAATCTTAATACTAGAAATCTTAATACTAGAAATCTTAATACTAGAAATCTTAATACTAGAAATCTTAATACTAGAAATCTTAATACTAGAAATCTTAATACTAGAAATCTTAATACTAGAAATCTTAATACTAGAAATCTTAATACTAGAAATCTTAATACTAGAAATCTTAATACTAGAAATCTTAATACTAGAAATCTTAATACTAGAAATCTTAATACTAGAAATCTTAATACTAGAAATCTTAATACTAGAAATCTTAATACTAGAAATCTTAATACTAGAAATCTTAATACTAGAAATCTTAATACTAGAAATCTTAATACTAGAAATCTTAATACTAGAAATCTTAATACTAGAAATCTTAATACTAGAAATCTTAATACTAGAAATCTTAATACTAGAAATCTTAATACTAGAAATCTTAATACTAGAAATCTTAATACTAGAAATCTTAATACTAGAAATCTTAATACTAGAAATCTTAATACTAGAAATCTTAATACTAGAAATCTTAATACTAGAAATCTTAATACTAGAAATCTTAATACTAGAAATCTTAATACTAGAAATCTTAATACTAGAAATCTTAATACTAGAAATCTTAATACTAGAAATCTTAATACTAGAAATCTTAATACTAGAAATCTTAATACTAGAAATCTTAATACTAGAAATCTTAATACTAGAAATCTTAATACTAGAAATCTTAATACTAGAAATCTTAATACTAGAAATCTTAATACTAGAAATCTTAATACTAGAAATCTTAATACTAGAAATCTTAATACTAGAAATCTTAATACTAGAAATCTTAATACTAGAAATCTTAATACTAGAAATCTTAATACTAGAAATCTTAATACTAGAAATCTTAATACTAGAAATCTTAATACTAGAAATCTTAATACTAGAAATCTTAATACTAGAAATCTTAATACTAGAAATCTTAATACTAGAAATCTTAATACTAGAAATCTTAATACTAGAAATCTTAATACTAGAAATCTTAATACTAGAAATCTTAATACTAGAAATCTTAATACTAGAAATCTTAATACTAGAAATCTTAATACTAGAAATCTTAATACTAGAAATCTTAATACTAGAAATCTTAATACTAGAAATCTTAATACTAGAAATCTTAATACTAGAAATCTTAATACTAGAAATCTTAATACTAGAAATCTTAATACTAGAAATCTTAATACTAGAAATCTTAATACTAGAAATCTTAATACTAGAAATCTTAATACTAGAAATCTTAATACTAGAAATCTTAATACTAGAAATCTTAATACTAGAAATCTTAATACTAGAAATCTTAATACTAGAAATCTTAATACTAGAAATCTTAATACTAGAAATCTTAATACTAGAAATCTTAATACTAGAAATCTTAATACTAGAAATCTTAATACTAGAAATCTTAATACTAGAAATCTTAATACTAGAAATCTTAATACTAGAAATCTTAATACTAGAAATCTTAATACTAGAAATCTTAATACTAGAAATCTTAATACTAGAAATCTTAATACTAGAAATCTTAATACTAGAAATCTTAATACTAGAAATCTTAATACTAGAAATCTTAATACTAGAAATCTTAATACTAGAAATCTTAATACTAGAAATCTTAATACTAGAAATCTTAATACTAGAAATCTTAATACTAGAAATCTTAATACTAGAAATCTTAATACTAGAAATCTTAATACTAGAAATCTTAATACTAGAAATCTTAATACTAGAAATCTTAATACTAGAAATCTTAATACTAGAAATCTTAATACTAGAAATCTTAATACTAGAAATCTTAATACTAGAAATCTTAATACTAGAAATCTTAATACTAGAAATCTTAATACTAGAAATCTTAATACTAGAAATCTTAATACTAGAAATCTTAATACTAGAAATCTTAATACTAGAAATCTTAATACTAGAAATCTTAATACTAGAAATCTTAATACTAGAAATCTTAATACTAGAAATCTTAATACTAGAAATCTTAATACTAGAAATCTTAATACTAGAAATCTTAATACTAGAAATCTTAATACTAGAAATCTTAATACTAGAAATCTTAATACTAGAAATCTTAATACTAGAAATCTTAATACTAGAAATCTTAATACTAGAAATCTTAATACTAGAAATCTTAATACTAGAAATCTTAATACTAGAAATCTTAATACTAGAAATCTTAATACTAGAAATCTTAATACTAGAAATCTTAATACTAGAAATCTTAATACTAGAAATCTTAATACTAGAAATCTTAATACTAGAAATCTTAATACTAGAAATCTTAATACTAGAAATCTTAATACTAGAAATCTTAATACTAGAAATCTTAATACTAGAAATCTTAATACTAGAAATCTTAATACTAGAAATCTTAATACTAGAAATCTTAATACTAGAAATCTTAATACTAGAAATCTTAATACTAGAAATCTTAATACTAGAAATCTTAATACTAGAAATCTTAATACTAGAAATCTTAATACTAGAAATCTTAATACTAGAAATCTTAATACTAGAAATCTTAATACTAGAAATCTTAATACTAGAAATCTTAATACTAGAAATCTTAATACTAGAAATCTTAATACTAGAAATCTTAATACTAGAAATCTTAATACTAGAAATCTTAATACTAGAAATCTTAATACTAGAAATCTTAATACTAGAAATCTTAATACTAGAAATCTTAATACTAGAAATCTTAATACTAGAAATCTTAATACCAGAAATCTTAATACTAGAAATCTTAATACTAGAAATCTTAATACTAGAAATCTTAATACTAGAAATCTTAATACTAGAAATCTTAATACTAGAAATCTTAATACTAGAAATCTTAATACTAGAAATCTTAATACTAGAAATCTTAATACTAGAAATCTTAATACTAGAAATCTTAATACTAGAAATCTTAATACTAGAAATCTTAATACTAGAAATCTTAATACTAGAAATCTTAATACTAGAAATCTTAATACTAGAAATCTTAATACTAGAAATCTTAATACTAGAAATCTTAATACTAGAAATCTTAATACTAGAAATCTTAATACTAGAAATCTTAATACTAGAAATCTTAATACTAGAAATCTTAATACTAGAAATCTTAATACTAGAAATCTTAATACTAGAAATCTTAATACTAGAAATCTTAATACTAGAAATCTTAATACTAGAAATCTTAATACTAGAAATCTTAATACTAGAAATCTTAATACTAGAAATCTTAATACTAGAAATCTTAATACTAGAAATCTTAATACTAGAAATCTTAATACTAGAAATCTTAATACTAGAAATCTTAATACTAGAAATCTTAATACTAGAAATCTTAATACTAGAAATCTTAATACTAGAAATCTTAATACTAGAAATCTTAATACTAGAAATCTTAATACTAGAAATCTTAATACTAGAAATCTTAATACTAGAAATCTTAATACTAGAAATCTTAATACTAGAAATCTTAATACTAGAAATCTTAATACTAGAAATCTTAATACTAGAAATCTTAATACTAGAAATCTTAATACTAGAAATCTTAATACTAGAAATCTTAATACTAGAAATCTTAATACTAGAAATCTTAATACTAGAAATCTTAATACTAGAAATCTTAATACTAGAAATCTTAATACTAGAAATCTTAATACTAGAAATCTTAATACTAGAAATCTTAATACTAGAAATCTTAATACTAGAAATCTTAATACTAGAAATCTTAATACTAGAAATCTTAATACTAGAAATCTTAATACTAGAAATCTTAATACTAGAAATCTTAATACTAGAAATCTTAATACTAGAAATCTTAATACTAGAAATCTTAATACTAGAAATCTTAATACTAGAAATCTTAATACTAGAAATCTTAATACTAGAAATCTTAATACTAGAAATCTTAATACTAGAAATCTTAATACTAGAAATCTTAATACTAGAAATCTTAATACTAGAAATCTTAATACTAGAAATCTTAATACTAGAAATCTTAATACTAGAAATCTTAATACTAGAAATGTTTTTCTAAAATGTTTATACTATTTTATTGTCACTTGCGGCTAAATAAATTTATAGAAAAATTATAAATTCTACAAAAACACATGACTTGTTCTTACAACCAATTTAACATGTTTGTTAAAAATCTCGAACTTTCGAGAATATATAAGTTAAACATAATCACTATTTACAACGCAATAAAACAAATGTATATACTTATTTCTTTGACGCTAGTAAATCATTAGATAAAATAAATATCCTCTATTTTAAATAATAAAAGAAACTTCTCCATAAAACTTATATCATTATTCAAATTTACTAATTAAAAAAATGTGACTTAAATTAGAATGTCAATTATTGACGCATAACAATGACGTTTTAAATTTAGAATTATATTAGACTAGGAACAAAATATAGATGGTACCCTATCTTAATTAATTTGTAACATCTATTATGACGAACTCAGTAATATTTTAAATGATAGACATCTAAGTTTGTCCACTAATGGTAACATAATGGTATAATTAATTGCAGTAATTACAGATTATATTGTATTAATTTCTACGCAGAGAAATGGTTTTATTACCTAATTACTAAATACATTTAAATACATATTCTGATATATATTTTATTTTAATATAAAGTAAAACATCTTCTTTATTATTAGTCGTTATAAAATGCAATGTTTACCATAATTTTGCTGGGTAAAGTATTGTGTGAAACTAATTACAATTATCTTTGTTATATAATAAAACTGGAAATAATAATACGATACTGATATATTTAGACATGTTAGATTACTTTTTTAAGATTTTCTTTATATCTCATATTATTTAAACAAAGTTAAATGCTATATTCATATTATGAAAAGAGTAATTGATCTTTCAATGTATGATAGTAAAGCATAGTTTCTTCAATATTTAATATATACAGAGCAATAATTCAGTATTTATTTTATAATTTTAAAACGTGAACTGAAAACTTCCATCATCAACTTTTATATTAATAATTCTTTATTTATTTAATATCTATATAATGTGCATGTAATTTTATTTGCCTATCGCATCTATTTCTGTATATATATATATATTTATAATTATATATATATATATATATATAATATATATATATATATATAATATTTATATATATATAAAATATATATTAATAAACAATAATCGTGTAAGATGCTGTTAATTTCGTGATAATTTCCGTTAGAGACACTTGTTACGAAAATTCCTTTAAATTTATATTCTGAAATTGAAAATAACAATTTATTATATTCAATTATCACAATAATATACTGATATATATAAAGTTTTATATTGTGAATGTTAATTTAAAGTATTTATTTGATTAAATCAGAATAATTAAAATGATAATTAATTAATTGTATTTATCATATTTTGATTAATTATAAATTCGGATGATCTTATTAAATGTTAGTTATTAGACGTTAGTTATTAGACGTTAGTTATTAAATGTTAGTTATTAGATGTTAGTTATTAGACGTTAGTTATTAGATGTTAATTATTAGATGTTAGTTATTAGATGTTAGTTATTAGACGTTAGTTATTAGACGTTAGTTATTAGACGTTAGTTATTAGACGTTAGTTATTAGACGTTAGTTATTAGACGTTAGTTATTAGACGTTAGTTAGTAGACGTTAGTTATTAGACGTTAGTTATTAGATGTAAGTTATTAGACGTTAGTTATTAGATGTTAGTTATTAGATGTTAGTTATTAGATGTTAGTTATTAGACGTTAGTTATTAGACGTTAGTTATTAGACGTTAGTTATTAAATGTTAGTTATTAGATGTTAGTTATTAGACGTTAGTTATTAGATGTTAATTATTAGATGTTAGTTATTAGATGTTAGTTATTAGACGTTAGTTATTAGACGTTAGTTATTAGACGTTAGTTAATAGACGTTAGTTATTAGACGTTAGTTATTAGACGTTAGTTATTAGACGTTAGTTATTAGACGTTAGTTATTAGACGTTAGTTATTAGACGTTAGTTATTAGACGTTAGTTATTAGACGTTAGTTATTAGATGTTAGTTATTAGATGTTAGTTATTAGATGTTAGTCATTAGACGTTAGTTATTAGACGTTAGTTATTAGACGTTAGTTATTAGACGTTAGTTATTAGACGTTAGTTATTAGACGTTAGTTATTAGACGTTAGTTATTAAACGTTAGTTATTAGACGTTAGTTATTAGACGTTAGTTATTAGACATTAGTTATTAGACGTTAGTTATTAGACGTTAGTTATTAGACGTTAGTTATTAGACGTTAGTTATTAGACGTTAGTTATTAGAGGGTAGTTATTAGACGTTAGTTATTAGACGTTAGTTTTTAGACGTTAGTTATTAGACGTTAGTTATTAGACGTTAGTTATTAGACGTTAGTTATTAGACGTTAGTTATTAGACGTTAGTTATTAGACGTTAGTCATTAGACGTTAGTTATTAGACGTTAGTTATTAGACGTTAGTCATTAGACGTTAGTCATTAGATGTTAGTCATTAGACGTTAGTCATTAGATGTTAGTCATTAGATGTTAGTCATTAGATGTTAGTCATTAGATGTTAGTCATTAGACGTTAGTCATTAGATGTTAGTCATTAGACGTTAGTCATTAGATGTTAGTCATTAGATGTTAGTCATTAGACGTTAGTCATTAGATGTTAGTCATTAGATGTTAGTCATTAGATGTTAGTCATTAGATGTTAGTCATTAGATGTTAGTCATTAGATGTTAGTCATTAGATGTCAGTCATTAGATGTTAGTCATTAGATGTTAGTCATTAGATGTTAGTCATTAGATATTAGTCATTAGATGTTAGTCATTAGATGTTAGTCATTAGATGTTAGTCATTAGATGTTAGTCATTAGATGTTAGTCATTAGATGTTAGTCATTAGATGTTAGTCATTAGATGTTAGTCATTAGATGTTAGTCATTAGATGTTAGTCATTAGATGTTAGTCATTAGATGTTAGTCATTAGATGTTAGTCATTAGATGTTAGTCATTAGATGTTAGTCATTAGATGTTAGTCATTAGATGTTAGTCATTAGATGTTAGTCATTAGATGTTAGTCATTAGATGTTAGTCATTAGATGTTAGTCATTAGATGTTAGTCATTAGATGTTAGTCATTAGATGTTAGTCATTAGATGTTAGTCATTAGATGTTAGTCATTAGATGTTAGTCATTAGATGTTAGTCATTAGATGTTAGTCATTAGATGTTAGTCATTAGATGTTAGTCATTAGATGTTAGTCATTAGATGTTAGTCATTAGATGTTAGTCATAAGATGTTAGTCATTAGATGTTAGTCATTAGATGTTAGTCATTAGATGTTAGTCATTAGATGTTAGTCATTAGATGTTAGTCATTAGATGTTAGTCATTAGATGTTAGTCATTAGATGTTAGTCATTAGATGTTAGTCATTAGATGTTAGTCATTAGATGTTAGTCATTAGATGTTAGTCATTAGATGTTAGTCATTAGATGTTAGTCATTAGATGTTAGTCATTAGATGTTAGTCATTAGATGTTAGTCATTAGATGTTAGTCATTAGATGTTAGTCATTAGATGTTAGTCATTAGATGTTAGTCATTAGATGTTAGTCATTAGATGTTAGTCATTAGATGTTAGTCATTAGATGTTAGTCATTAGATGTTAGTCATTAGATGTTAGTCATTAGATGTTAGTCATTAGATGTTAGTCATTAGATGTTAGTCATTAGATGTTAGTCATTAGATGTTAGTCATTAGATGTTAGTCATTAGATGTTAGTCATTAGATGTTAGTCATTAGATGTTAGTCATTAGATATTAGTCATTAGATGTTAGTCATTAGATGTTAGTCATTAGATGTTAGTCATTAGATGTTAGTCATTAGATGTTAGTCATTAGATGTTAGTCATTAGATGTTAGTCATTAGATGTTAGTCATTAGATGTTAGTCATTAGATGTTAGTCATTAGATGTTAGTCATTAGATGTTAGTCATTAGATGTTAGTCATTAGATGTTAGTCATTAGATGTTAGTCATTAGATGTTAGTCATTAGATGTTAGTCATTAGATGTTAGTCATTAGATGTTAGTCATTAGATGTTAGTCATTAGATGTTAGTCATTAGATGTTAGTCATTAGATGTTAGTCATTAGATGTTAGTCATTAGATGTTAGTCATTAGATGCTAGTCATTAGATGCTAGTCATTAGATGTTAGTCATTAGATGTTAGTCATTAGATGTTAGTCATTAGATGTTAGTCATTAGATGTTAGTCATTAGATGTTAGTCATTAGATGTTAGTCATTAGATGTTAGTCATTAGATGTTAGTCATTAGATGTTAGTCATTAGATGTTAGTCATTAGATGTTAGTCATTAGATGTTAGTCATTAGATGTTAGTCATTAGATGTTAGTCATTAGATGTTAGTCATTAGATGTTAGTCATTAGATGTTAGTCATTAGATGTTAGTCATTAGATGTTAGTCATTAGATGTTAGTCATTAGATGTTAGTCATTAGATGTTAGTCATTAGATGTTAGTCATTAGATGTTAGTCATTAGATGTTAGTCATTAGATGTTAGTCATTAGATGTTAGTCATTAGATGTTAGTCATTAGATGTTAGTCATTAGATGTTAGTCATTAGATGTTAGTCATTAGATGTTAGTCATTAGATGTTAGTCATTAGATGTTAGTCATTAGATGTTAGTCATTAGATGTTAGTCATTAGATGTTAGTCATTAGATGTTAGTCATTAGATGTTAGTCATTAGATGTTAGTCATTAGATGTTAGTCATTAGATGTTAGTCATTAGATGTTAGTCATTAGATGTTAGTCATTAGATGTTAGTCATTAGATGTTAGTCATTAGATGTTAGTCATTAGATGTTAGTCATTAGATGTTAGTCATTAGATGTTAGTCATTAGATGTTAGTCATTAGATGTTAGTCATTAGATGTTAGTCATTAGATGTTAGTCATTAGATGTTAGTCATTAGATGTTAGTCATTAGATGTTAGTCATTAGATGTTAGTCATTAGATGTTAGTCATTAGATGTTAGTCATTAGATGTTAGTCATTAGATGTTAGTCATTAGATGTTAGTCATTAGATGTTAGTCATTAGATGTTAGTCATTAGATGTTAGTCATTAGATGTTAGTCATTAGATGTTAGTCATTAGATGTTAGTCATTAGATGTTAGTCATTAGATGTTAGTCATTAGATGTTAGTCATTAGATGTTAGTCATTAGATGTTAGTCATTAGATGTTAGTCATTAGATGTTAGTCATTAGATGTTAGTCATTAGATGTTAGTCATTAGATGTTAGTCATTAGATGTTAGTCATTAGATGTTAGTCATTAGATGTTAGTCATTAGATGTTAGTCATTAGATGTTAGTCATTAGATGTTAGTCATTAGATGTTAGTCATTAGATGTTAGTCATTAGATGTTAGTCATTAGATGTTAGTCATTAGATGTTAGTCATTAGATGTTAGTCATTAGATGTTAGTCATTAGATGTTAGTCATTAGATGTTAGTCATTAGATGTTAGTCATTAGATGTTAGTCATTAGATGTTAGTCATTAGATGTTAGTCATTAGATGTTAGTCATTAGATGTTAGTCATTAGATGTTAGTCATTAGATGTTAGTCATTAGATGTTAGTCATTAGATGTTAGTCATTAGATGTTAGTCATTAGATGTTAGTCATTAGATGTTAGTCATTAGATGTTAGTCATTAGATGTTAGTCATTAGATGTTAGTCATTAGATGTTAGTCATTAGATGTTAGTCATTAGATGTTAGTCATTAGATGTTAGTCATTAGATGTTAGTCATTAGATGTTAGTCATTAGATGTTAGTCATTAGATGTTAGTCATTAGATGTTAGTCATTAGATGTTAGTCATTAGATGTTAGTCATTAGATGTTAGTCATTAGATGTTAGTCATTAGATGTTAGTCATTAGATGTTAGTCATTAGATGTTAGTCATTAGATGTTAGTCATTAGATGTTAGTCATTAGATGTTAGTCATTAGATGTTAGTCATTAGATGTTAGTCATTAGATGTTAGTCATTAGATGTTAGTCATTAGATGTTAGTCATTAGATGTTAGTCATTAGATGTTAGTCATTAGATGTTAGTCATTAGATGTTAGTCATTAGATGTTAGTCATTAGATGTTAGTCATTAGATGTTAGTCATTAGATGTTAGTCATTAGATGTTAGTCATTAGATGTTAGTCATTAGATGTTAGTCATTAGATGTTAGTCATTAGATGTTAGTCATTAGATGTTAGTCATTAGATGTTAGTCATTAGATGTTAGTCATTAGATGTTAGTCATTAGATGTTAGTCATTAGATGTTAGTCATTAGATGTTAGTCATTAGATGTTAGTCATTAGATGTTAGTCATTAGATGTTAGTCATTAGATGTTAGTCATTAGATGTTAGTCATTAGATGTTAGTCATTAGATGTTAGTCATTAGATGTTAGTCATTAGATGTTAGTCATTAGATGTTAGTCATTAGATGTTAGTCATTAGATGTTAGTCATTAGATGTTAGTCATTAGATGTTAGTCATTAGATGTTAGTCATTAGATGTTAGTCATTAGATGTTAGTCATTAGATGTTAGTCATTAGATGTTAGTCATTAGATGTTAGTCATTAGATGTTAGTCATTAGATGTTAGTCATTAGATGTTAGTCATTAGATGTTAGTCATTAGATGTCAGTCATTAGATGTTAGTCATTAGATGTCAGTCATTAGATGTTAGTCATTAGATGTTAGTCATTAGATGTTAGTCATTAGATGTCAGTCATTAGATGTTAGTCATTAGATGTTAGTCATTAGATGTTAGTCATTAGATGTCAGTCATTAGATGTTAGTCATTAGATGTTAGTCATTAGATGTTAGTCATTAGATGTTAGTCATTAGATGTTAGTCATTAGATGTTAGTCATTAGATGTTAGTCATTAGATGTTAGTCATTAGATGTTAGTCATTAGATGTTAGTCATTAGATGTTAGTCATTAGATGTTAGTCATTAGATGTTAGTCATTAGATGTTAGTCATTAGATGTTAGTCATTAGATGTTAGTCATTAGATGTTAGTCATTAGATGTTAGTCATTAGATGTTAGTCATTAGATGTTAGTCATTAGATGTTAGTCATTAGATGTTAGTCATTAGATGTTAGTCATTAGATGTTAGTCATTAGATGTTAGTCATTAGATGTTAGTCATTAGATGTTAGTCATTAGATGTTAGTCATTAGATGTTAGTCATTAGATGTTAGTCATTAGATGTTAGTCATTAGATGTTAGTCATTAGATGTTAGTCATTAGATGTTAGTCATTAGATGTTAGTCATTAGATGTTAGTCATTAGATGTTAGTCATTAGATGTTAGTCATTAGATGTTAGTCATTAGATGTTAGTCATTAGATGTTAGTCATTAGATGTTAGTCATTAGATGTTAGTCATTAGATGTTAGTCATTAGATGTTAGTCATTAGATGTTAGTCATTAGATGTTAGTCATTAGATGTTAGTCATTAGATGTTAGTCATTAGATGTTAGTCATTAGATGTTAGTCATTAGATGTTAGTCATTAGATGTTAGTCATTAGATGTTAGTCATTAGATGTTAGTCATTAGATGTTAGTCATTAGATGTTAGTCATTAGATGTTAGTCATTAGATGTTAGTCATTAGATGTTAGTCATTAGATGTTAGTCATTAGATGTTAGTCATTAGATGTTAGTCATTAGATGTTAGTCATTAGATGTTAGTCATTAGATGTTAGTCATTAGATGTTAGTCATTAGATGTTAGTCATTAGATGTTAGTCATTAGATGTTAGTCATTAGATGTTAGTCATTAGATGTTAGTCATTAGATGTTAGTCATTAGATGTTAGTCATTAGATGTTAGTCATTAGATGTTAGTCATTAGATGTTAGTCATTAGATGTTAGTCATTAGATGTTAGTCATTAGATGTTAGTCATTAGATGTTAGTCATTAGATGTTAGTCATTAGATGTTAGTCATTAGATGTTAGTCATTAGATGTTAGTCATTAGATGTTAGTCATTAGATGTTAGTCATTAGATGTTAGTCATTAGATGTTAGTTATTAGATGTTAGTCATTAGATGTTAGTCATTAAAATGTTAGTCATTAGATGTTAGTCATTAGATGTTAGTCATTAGATGTTAGTCATTAGATGTTAGTCATTAGATGTTAGTTATTAGATGTTAATTATTAGATGTTAGTTATTAGATGTTAGTTATTATATGTTAGTTATTAGATGTTAATTATTAGATGTTAGTTATTAGATGTTAGTTATTAGATGTTAATTATTAGATGTTAGTTAGTAGATATTATCTAGGAGATGTTAACTAATATATATTAGATAGTAAAATATTTAATTAGGATATATTTGTTAAGAGATATTTATTGTTAAATATTTATTACATGATGTTTATTAAGAGATATTTACTATGGGTGATGGGTCGTAGATGCTATATATCTAAGTTTTTATAGAATTCTTTAGATAAATTATAAGATATACGTGTTTTTGAATAAATTTGGAATTTCATTGAACCAAGCATCATGTTTCTGTTCGACGAATGTCTTTGTTTTGATTGTGATATTGTAACAATAACATATGGCTTATCGTAATTAGGATATTGAAGATAGAAGTTATACATTAATTCGCATTATTTTTGTTTTAAATATTAAAGTTTGACTAATTGTTTAGTCCTTCCTGGGTATCAAATTACTATTATACAGCTTCGTATATTAAAGTTCTGAAATCCAAACGATTTAATGTTGATATTGTATAATAATGTTCAAAATTAATTAATTTATTTTTAAAAAGTGATTAATATATTTTTATTTAAAATATTTATATAATTATTTAAAATATTATATATTAGCTTTATTTTAGAATAATTTAATTTTTTATAGTGTAAATAATTATATTTTTCATTATAATCAGCTAATGAGAATCATAATATTAGTAAATTCAATAATTTGGAAATTGTTAAAAATTAAATTATTATGTAAGATAATCAGAATATTGTAATAAGTTGATGTATACTGCTATTAGAGAATTTGTAACACTTTTTTCAACTAATAACATTATTTAATGTTTTGCTCCTAAAAAATAACTTTTATACGAATGACCATTCATTATATATTTATCTATATTCCGTTATAAAAAAATATGTTCATATTTAAATTGGTAATGGTTATCACAACCAAAATAACAAACATACGTCGATCAGTAAAATAATAATATTTATAGTAATGATAGTAATAATAATTATAATCAGTTGTTAATTTGTTATTACTTATTCACTAATTCATTTTCATTTAGAAATATAGTGATACTATCATTTTAAACAGTATGCTGTTCAACTGTATTCGGTCAATAATACATCAGACATGGGTAGCGATTTTATCTCCAGTTTATTTTACTATCAATGACTATTCATTTAAATACTCTTTTGTTATTTAAACCCATGATTATTTAAATACATACTCGTTGATATATTTATATTTAATTGAGTAATGGTTTAATAATAAATGTACCTAATCATTTCATTTTCAATTATATCATCGATACTGAATTACAGATTACAGTTGCGGATTGAAATATTATTTTATACAAATGTTCAGGTATTGTTTTTAATGTAATTATTATAAATACAGAAGATTTGATTCACTTTTGAATTGGTAATACAATTTTAATTTAGTTTAATTCATATTTTCTTTGATTAAATGATCTGTAATAAAATTAACTAGCTAATGTCGTTATGGGAATTGTTTGTATATTGAAGATTCAAAAGAGAATTTTAAATACATTATTAATAAGTGGATTTACATTTTTCTATATTAATGAGTTTTTAGTTTTTATAAAAAAATAGCGGCATTTGATTTAGCATTAACCTACAAAATTAACAAAAGAAATCGTATGTCATAATATAAATGATTATTTAATATAAACAATTAGACTAATTAAAAAAGATTATAAATATAGTGTAATACATTAATAATATAAAATTGCCAGATTAAAAATAAATCATTTTAAAATATGCTATATTTATGTGTAATATGATAATGTAATCAAATATTTGGTAATGTTTAAAATAGTTAAATCATTTAAAACGCTTTATTCACTATTAATATTACTAATAGTGTTGAGTATGTTATTTAGTTTATTCTGTAATTATGTTACACTATGATATATACTGTTAATTGTTAAAATAATGCTAGGAATGGTAAACGCTTTAACAATATTAAAAGCTTATTGATTAAAAATAAAATATTAGCATATCAAATATCCTTTATAATTTCCCATATAACTTTTATCTTGGAAAATATAACATTAACTTACGAAAGGTGGGGGGGGGGGAATAAAATTGCATTTATAAATGTGAATAAATAATTGCCTATTGTTTAGAAATCTAGAAATATTATTTAGAAAATCATTATTCAAAGTTTACTTTTAATTTGCAGTTATTATTTTCATCGCCCACTTTATTATTATGTAATGTATTATGTAATGTATTATTTAATGTATTAATAAGCAATTTACTATTTATTATCGTGTACTTTTTTCTCGATGTTTAGAAATAGTCTATTCAATCTAAACTTAATTGTTTTAAAATATTTTTTAAAAAGGCATGTTTCAAAGTTATTGCTAATCTCTGGACTAATGATGGTTAAAGTAAATTAGAGAAAATATTATGTATGTGAACAATGTGAGATATATCTATAATAATTTATTTACAATTATATGTAAATAAACAGATGTTGTATATGAAATTTTATATATAAATAGTTTGGATTAATGTTAATTATTTAGTTTATACTAACAATAATTCTATACTACAACTACGCCAGACTTTATTAAGAAAAGTTAAATCTATTATAAAAATACACCTATATATATCAAGTGTAATTTTTATAAAGAAATTGTGTACGTGAAATATATATGTGTGTATATATTTTTTTATATATTTGTAAAAATTGAATTAACCTTTTAAATGAATAAACTTTCTGAAAATCCAGCCTTTTTGATTGGAATGTTTACAAGATCTACGTATACTTATCTAGTAATAAATAGGATTTATATTTAAGGAATATTGTAAAATTAAATAAGTTTTAATTCATGAATTCATTGAAAATTACCCTTTTACTCATAATAAATAATATAATTATAGATAATCTGCTAACATGTTTAATTTTTATCATTTTCCAATTTTCATTAGTAACTTTCAGTAATTCTTTATAACTGTAAATCAACATTATTTCAATAGAACATTTATACCTACAAATATTCATTTTCTCAGGGAAAAAACATTGATTATGGTTCTTTATTGTATGCCCGAAGATATTCCCCCAAATTGAAGTAGTATTTTTGATTTCAAACGAGCACACGTAACATTGTGTATTACTATCAATTAAATATATTTATTATTAGTAGCTTTAATTATATGAATTATTAATTGTTATTAATAATTTATATGGATATTTAATTGATGCACACTGGAGAATATTTTATATGTAGATTATTAAATTTATATGCCTGTTATATATATATATATATATATATATATATATATATATATATATATATATGTATATATGTATAATATATATAGCTATGTACTTATCATTACAATTAATTAATTAATTATTATGTATATATATGCCATCTATGATGTATCAGATAATACGCTGATATTTACCAAGTGATGTACTGTATATAATTAGCTATTTCCAATAAACCGTTGTCTTCCATACTTTTATGATAGCTATCCCGTATTCAGTATATCCCAGTTCAGGTGTATATCTACCCGAGAAGATTCAATGGCAACAATATATTTCTGGTCTAATAATCTACACAAAGATTAACGGAGATTACAACCACGATTCTCTTGGTGAAAATATATATTTGATTATGTAATATTGCTATTTAAACTCCAGTGTCTAAAAGGTAATAATAACATATATACAGATCACCAATTAAATTCGTAGAGAAAAATATGATTACATAATATAGGAATGTTAAATTATAATTTAAATATAGATATCTATATAGGTATACTTAGATATAGATATCACCACTACAATACTAGTAGATATATTTATAGATATATATATTTATATAGATATACCCAGATATATATATATATATATATATATATCACCATTGCATTACTAGTATAATTATTTCAATAAGAATTGCTAAAACAGTAGGCATATGAACTTGGAACATAATTTAGTTTAGTATATCAATAATACGGTATATATGTGTTTAGGATAATATTCCTTGAAAATAAGGTCCCTTGAAATGTTATTCATATATCAATATTCTATTGCATTTAGTATAATAACATAATATTAAATTAATAAATATTTATATAAACCATGAATCGCTTATTCTTATTATCATATACAAACTTAACAGTAAATATTTATATCTATACATTATTAAGAGCAAATATTTATTTTAAAAGTATTACAGTATTAAAAGTAATATTAATTTTTAAATATTATTTTTTTTAAATATTAATATAATTTTTAAATTTTAATATAATTTTTTTAAAGTAGTAATTTATTATTAAGTAATTTATTATAGATTTTATAGATTTTAAATTTAACATTAAATAAATATTTTTAAACAAACAACTAACTTACCACCATAGTAATAGTTAATTTCATGGAGTATTTTAATCCAGTTATATTTATCATCGTATTGTAATGGAACAACAATATACGATGTTAACACTTTATGATGTTACCAAGTACTTATTAAATAACAATACTAAGATACTTTTTTATAAAAATATTAATTTCAACTCTATACATCTTAATTTGTATTACTTGCGTTATTTACAATATCTTAAATAATGAACTCAAATTTCTGAAAAACTAATTTAATATCCGTACTTATGTTAAACTTGATTAAATATATAATAAAAAATACCATTCCTTAAATCCTAAGAGAATATCTAGGAAAACTAAGTTTATCATAAACTTGATGGTAATTACCATAAAGGTTATGTTAAGTATATTATTGTAAGTATAGCTAAATAAATGTAACGTACATTAAATTCTAATATTTAATATATATAATATATTATGGTGTTGTTCTTATAATTAGTGGTTCCATATAAAGGTTTAATTTCCATATTAAATAATTTACTATAATATTCATATAGGAAATTAACTTTCAAACCATATATGAATTCTCAAGCAGCAATATATATTGGGGAATAACATATGATATATGATATATTATAATAAATAAAAAAATATAAATATATAATAATAATAATATTAGATAAATTATAATAAATCCTATATTATATATTAATGTATACTTAATAAATAGTTAACATATTACATGTATTATAGTATATAATATTATTATATTAATAGTAATAATATTAATACTTTCTCTCTCACTCACTCACTCACTCACTCTCTCGCATCACTCACTCACTCTATTTCTCACTCACTCACTCATTCAGGCTTTCACTCTATATCTCACTCACTCACTCACTCACCCACTCACTCACTCACTAACTCTCTCTCTCTCTCACTCATTCACTCACTCACTCATCACTTACTCACTCACTTACTCACTCTCTGACTCACTCACTCACTCACTCACTCACTCACTCACTCACTCACTCACTCACTCACTAACTCACTCTCTCTCTCACTGATTCACTCACTCACTCTCTCATTTACTCACTCTCTGACTCACTCACTCTCCTTTTTCATTAAAACAGGTATAATATTATCCAGAATTCTACAAATATTAAGAATATAAACGAGATAAGCAATTTTAAATTGAGAATATGTTAATAATCTATCGGAATTAGGTGTATTACATATATGTAAATATAAATAGTTATTTTAATTAAATACTTTATATTTAAAAATGTAATTTAATCTTCATCATAATTGATACGTATATTACTATATATGAAATTATTAATAATATTATACTAATAATTGGTTTATATAGTTAAACACTATTTATAATATATGATATATATATATAATACATTAAATAATTGAATACCATTATAACAAATGAAATGACATCTATTATATCAATAAAAGGCTTTTAAAATGAAAAATATTATGTAATGTTCGTCATATTAACATTTTGTTTCTATATTTATATATATATATATATATATATATATATATATATATATATTAAATAATAAATATGTACAGTTTGTTGGATTATTATTTTATTATGTAGTATATTTTAACCTATTCGGTTACAATATGTAATATAAATTATGGTACAAAGTAATATTCTTATTAAGTTACATAACTACGTCATAATTACGGTAAACTACAATATTTGATTTAGGGTATCGAATGAGTTTCATTTCATATATACCCTTATTAGGGTAGTACTATACAGAGATGGACCGTTCTCTAATTTTAGAAGCATGATGACAATAATATTATGTTCTGGATAAATTTAAACGGTATTTTTTAGTTTTAAATAATTTATAATTAGTACATAATTTGTATAATTTGTAACTGGATTATTAGATTTACAAATATTTCTTTTATCTGTTACTTTAACAATATATTTATAATTTTACTAATATTATACTTGCTAATATCATATTAATAATTATATTATATTACTTATATTAAATATGTTATTTTTAAACATAGTATTTATCAGATGAAGTTAATAATGTAATATGGTGATTTTAAATTAAAATAGGAATCTTAGATATATCTTCTTTTATGCAAACTAGAAAACAATCTATTGTTCATTTGACCTAACTAATAATCTAATATATAAATATAAGCATAGTTTAGAGTATATTAAATGTACTTTTATATATATATATATATATATAAATATAGCGTATACGATAACATCTAGGGAGGAGTAAAGCTATTTATATTTGGTGTATGAAAGATATCCCTTGAACCGTGTATGTATATATATATACATATATATATATATATATATATATATATATATATATATATAATATGTGTGTGTGTTAGTTAGTATGTATGGTTACGGTCTCTTTTTCATTGTTATTACATTGTTTTTATCAATGTAAACATCTAAATCACTTGGTTCTATGGAGTTCGACCATTTTTGATATTCACCTATTTATAAAAAAAAGTGGTGTAGGGTTCGATATTTTACTAAAATTAGATTGAATAGATATAAATTCTTATAAAATCGTTTTAAATAAGGTGTAAGCCGTACAATATGCGGTGTACACGTATTCATGTATAATTTAACGATTAAATATATTTTAAATAACTAAAGTCTAATTAAAACGTTAAATAATAAACAAAATTAATGAAGAGTTCAATACTATATCAATTATTTAAAATAAAGTATTAAAGAGTAAAAAATAAAGTTAATAATGTATTATATGTTTAAAGTAATGTATTAGTGTTAAAATCTGTTTTAAAGAATATGATATTTTAAATAAATCTTATATTATAATAATATAATTTCACCATCAAATATGGAATGAATTTGATACAATCAATAGTATAAAGGATACTTCTTAATTAGATGAATTCCGTATTTCCAAATGTGTTTGCATTAGGCAAAATATAACAAATTAGTAAAATTTATTTCCCAACCATAAGGTCAAAGTTTACGAACCGTCAGCGAATACCAAAAAGAAGATTGCTCCGAAGATAAATACTCCGCTAGCTATATAAAACACCATTCTCCATTCTTCTAAACTTCCCTAAATATCACGATATTCTCATTAGAGGCGGATATTGTTATTAAGTGGATTTTAGATGAGGATATGAAATACGATGTGAGTAATGATCAAATAAGATTTGGTTAAATGAGCCGAGATAATAATATATGAGATCATCAATAATATATAGATATTAGCTAGATATTAGCTAGATATTAGCTAGATAATAGCTAGATAATAGCTAGATAATAGCTAGATAATAGCTAGATTATAGCTAGATATTAACTAGATATTAGCTAGATATTAGCTAGATATTAGCTAGAAATTAGCTAGAAATTAGCTAGATATAAGCTAGATATTAACTAGATATTACCTAGATATTAGCTAGATATTAGCTTGATATTAGCTAGATATTAGCTAGATATTAGCTAGATATTAGCTAGATAATAGCTAGATAATAGCTAGATAATAGCTAAATATTAACTAGATATTAGCTAGATATTAGCTAGATATTAGCTAGATATTACCTAGATATTAGCTAGATATTAGCTAGATATTAGCTAGATAATAGCTAGATAATAGCTAGATAATAGCTAAATATTAACTAGATATTAGCTAGATATTAGCTAGATATTAGCTAGATATTAGCTAGATATTAGCTAGATATTAGCTAGATATTAGCTAGATATTAGCTAGATATTAGCTAGATAATAGCTAGATATCAGCTTGATATTAGTTAGATATTAGCTAGATATTAGCTAGATATTAGCTAGATATTAGCTAGATATTATCAAAATATCAAGATATAGAACAAAATATTAGCTAGATTGGTCCTAGAACGGAACTAGATATTACCTGAATTGAACCTAGATATGAGTTCGATATGACCTAAATATAATCTAAAAACGATCTAGATTAGAATTAGATAAGACCTAAATAGAAACTAATAAGGATATAGATGTGAGTTTGATAACAGTTAGATAGTTGCTAGGCACCCAATCACTTACGTTTGGAGTCATGTAGGCTGTGAAAGCGGGTGCTACAATTCCAGGCACGGTAGCTGCAGTATTAGTTAATCCCATCAATATTCCTGCATATCTGCTCGCAATATTACGATATCGGTATATTGAATTAACTCGTCCAGTCCGGCGGGGCACGTAATAAAGAAAGTATGGTAAACATAAAAATATAATATTTTAAAGTATATATTCATATTCATTAGTTTGTAGATTGGATTAATATAAGTTAATATATATTTTATTTATGGAAAATGTTGTATTATATAATATATTAAAATTTCATTAATCACAAGATAACGATGGTATATTATTATCTAACAATACTAACATTTCTATGATAAATATATATAATCATATCTATAACATATATTTAGAATATTTTATTCTATAAAAAAAATATATAAACGGATAATCTAATATCGATATATAAACGTTATGTTAAATATTCTTATTTATAAATATGTATACAATAGTTGTTATTCCTTTATTTACATTGTTATCTATTACGGGACACACATTTATTTACTCTTATTTAATAAGGAATATATGGGTATATGTGGAGGTATGTGTGTGTGCGTGTATGTGTATGTGTGTAGGAGTGTGAATGTGGGTGTATGTGTGTATGCATGTGTATTTATACAGATCAGAAAAATATTAATAATGATCACAGTAATTTACTAAAATTGTATGATATTTTTATTTCTATTAAAATAATAAAAAATTATTAAATACCTAAATATATATTTGTATTATTATTTGAAAGTAAGAATTTAGTTTTATGACATATTCTACTATAATAATAAATAGCTTTACATATTAATTGTAATGTAAATGTAAACCTTAAATACTTCTTGATATATATATATACATATATATATATATATATATACATATATATATATATATATGTGTGTGTGTGTGTGTGTGTGTGTGTATAGTGAAATATACAGAATACAAATATAATAGTTTCTAACCTTGGAGCGATATCGACATGGTTACAAGAGAACCCGGATTTAGATAATCCTAAAGTAGATACGCCTAAGACAAGCAGTATCGCTGCTACATTCTGACCAACATAGGTCAGCACAATGAGACAGATAGCTGGAAGAATCAATGCTACGTGGAAATTATCAGTTTTAACCGAGTTAATATTTGATATTTATTTAATAGTTTGGATTTAGTGTTTCTTGTATTTTCATTATTAATTTATTAGATTTTAACTTTGATAATGCAATTTTATTCTTAATATGAAGTGAATATGTATTTTTTCATCATATACTTTATATGCAATATTGATTACTGTTTTCTAAGTATATCGATTACTTTTAAATGATTTATTAATGCTTAAATTAATTAAAATATTAATTCTAATTGGTTAATGATATCAATGATTAATATATTATATTTATAATATTATACTTATAATATTATCCTATATAATTAATATATATTTTTTAGTTTATTACGATAATTTTATATTCTTATATATTATATAAACATATTTACTAAACATATTTACTAATAATAATATTTAAATAGTACATATAACTTTGTATATTTCTTATTAATTTCGAGATTGCTATTCATTCTTTATTTATTTTTGTATAAGTTGACTATACATTATTTCAATGTATTCCAAGTATTTAAAAATTTTATTTACACACTAAAGCCACTCAATTATATCAATATTGATATCTATAAAAGCTTGATTTACAAAATATTATTGATAAAGTTATTGTTTCAGTTAGAAAAACTATACAACTTCTAAATTTGTATCCACAGTATATTTTAACATATATTAATCAATCGATTAATCAAATATTATACTTATAATATTATCATATATAATTAATATATATTTTTTAGTTTATTACGATAATTTTATATTCTTATATATTATATAAACATATTTACTAAACATATTTACTAATAATAATATTTAAATAGTACATATATTTTTGTATATTTCTTATTAATTTCGAGATTGCTATTCATTCTTTATTTATTTTTGTATAAGTTAACTATACATTATTTCAATGTATTCCAAGTATTTAAAAATTTTATTTCATTTCCATATAGATCGCATGCTGTATGTAGATATATACTTATATTTATGTACTTATGTAGATATTTAATATTTTATTGTGATTATATATTCATATGTTTACCATATATTTAAACAACTAATTTGTACGTAATTTGCATTATAAAAATCTAATGAAATTTTAGCAAATCCAAATGTCATCTATTGATATGGTCACAACTCACTAATCTGTTCAGTTAAAATTAAGTTTTTTTAAGTCTGAAAATTATTATGATATTGAAAGATAAACATTATAATAAATTTTAAAGGATGATATTTACACACTAAAGCCACTCAATTATATCAATATTTATATCTATAAAAGCTTGATTTACAAAATATTATTGATAAAGTTATTGTTTCAGTTAGAAAAACTATACAACTTCTAAATTTGTATCCACAGTATATTTTAACATATATTAATCAATCGATTAATCAAATATTTTTAAATATTGAAAAATCAAAATATACTACTGTATTTCTAACCGAAAAATCATGAGATGACAAAATTGACATTATGGTAAATATTTATTAAAACAATTAACAATACTAAAACATGGTAAATTTATACTATTCCATCGTAAATTACATAGTGTAAATAAATGAGAATGGCATACTATAGTAATTAAATATATACTAATAATGTAAATGTTGACAATATTTATTAAATAACTAATTTGTCACCTTTATTAGATGTTAAATATTCTGGTAATTATATAATACTAACAAATTAAAATTAAAATTAAATTTATTATACTGGCTTTATTTTTTTTAATACCTTGTCCATTATTAAAATCCAGTATGTGAAAATAAAATCTTAAAAATATAAATTCAAAAGAAATTTCATTTATTATTACATTATATTTATCACACATTTTGTTATTTTTATGCTAAAATATCAATAAAACTATAATAAAAAATGTCACTTAGAAAAAAAAACAAATAATATCGTGACTTGAAGTAAGATTACATCGATATTAACAAAAGTACAACAATGAAGTAAATACAATGATATTTAAGGTGATAAAGCATCTGCGATCTGGATTAATAGCTAGTAATTAAATGAATTAATTAAATTAAATGAATATAATAACGGTAATAACGTCCCAAATATTAATAGATATGGACACCAATGTATTTAGTAAAGATGATAGGAGCACTGCGTTATTTTTTTTATTAAATAACTTCTATTTTTCATGATAAATATCATCATTTAAATGAGAATGTGTTTCCTTCAAGAAATATTTAATACATCCCATAAATGTTATTTTTTATATTTATATTAGAGAATGATCTTCTGTCGATTGTAAATCTAACGCATCATTTAACTTAGTCAAAACATTTTAAAATGTATACTAGATCCTCTTAAATATATGTACAACTTAATGACATTTATAACTAAATGATTTATAAATTACCTTCGTTCTAAAAAAATAAATCGTGATGATTTTAATAACTTATGTAATTTGTATCTCAGTTTTCATAGGTACTGGACACAATTAGTCAATATCAATACTGGACCTTTATTGTTAAACATATATATTTATAAGGTAAACTATATGAATTTAGAAGAAACTAATCTAGATCTGACTATCTACACTATATCTGTATATTTCCTGCATAAAAAATGTTAAATGCGTCTCAGTTTTTTGATTTATAATCCGCAATATTATTTTTAAAGTATTGATATTATCATTTTTATGATACATCTAATTTATTAATAAAGAATTACTTTATTTAAACCTATTCCGCTATATGTTATATTATTTATTTCTTAGCGGCTTGCAAAAATATATCGTATTCATTCATATACTCATTTATAAGTAAATACCGACATATTTTACCTTTTTCGGGAAAATTCAAAACTAACAAGAAGTCTGGAAAAGTTTTCGAGTATTTTTTGTAGACAGATATCCAGAGTTTCTTAGCCCATCAGCTATTGGTGAAGTAAGTACTGCCATAATAGAAGAACAGAAAAATGGAGCTGCAGAGAGTAATCCATTCTACCAAGGAAATTTAAGATAGGTAGGCATATATGTAGTATACAAATGTAATATGGGTGAGGTTATGAGAGCCAATGTGTATGGCGTTATATATGATAAAAGAATTAAAAGAGTATTATGTGTGTTTGTGTGTATATATATATATGTGTGCGCGTGTGTATGTATGTGTGTATATGTGTTTGTGAATGTTTATCTGTATATATGTGTGTGTATATATGTATGCGTGTATGCATACATTTATTTACATATATATATATATATATATATATATATATATATGTATGTATGTGTGCGTGTGTGTGTGTTTGAAGAATTGATTAACCACAAAGAATTAAATTTATTAATAAATGTTCTACAATGTGTATCCATACGAATAAAAATGAACGATACAGTAAATTAAAAAATAGAAGTAATATAGTGTGACTAGGTAAGTGTAAGTATTGTCAAATATAGGGGAGGTGATTATTCTCACCTGAGCAGGACATTTTTTAGCCTGCGCTTAAACATATTAATGGTGACAGTGGAAGATAATAGTATGTTGGGAGGGTGGTTCCATTTGTTTGGAGCCAGGTGGCGAAAACTTTTGTTTCCAACCGAATTGAATGGCACGGGATGTTGTGAGAAGGTTGTGAGGTGAGAAGATTGTAGTTTTCTGCAATTTATCTTTATATTTAGTACTTGTCTTGAGGTGTGTTATTGGTCATAAGTCGGGGTTTTCTTTAATATAGTTAGTAGTTTATAGTCGATGGGGTTAGCAGTTGTCATCCAGTTTAGTCGTAATTGTAAGTCCGTATTTGTTGAGTTTGTAAATTAGTCTTAATTTCTGTTAATAATTGCGTCAAGTCTTTTGAGTGTGGTCTTAGTCTGTACTTTAAGTAAAGTATTGCAATAGTTTAGTCGATATAGTATTAGTGAATGTGTAAGTAAAGTGGCAGTGTTTTTATTTATGTAAGGTCGGAGTTTATATAAGTTTTATAAATGGTAAGTAGTTGTCTGTTTTAGTGGAAGAATGTTTTGGTCAAAGTTTAATTTGTTGTCAAAATTAACTCCAAGATATTTTGTCGAGTCAGATGGTTTAATCGGTATGGCATTCATGAAAATCTTTGGGAATACAGGTTCTATATTTAATTTAGCAGTGGAAATATTGATGAATTCTGTTTTAGTAGAGTTCAGTAGTAAGTCATTTGTCGTTAGCCAACAATGTGTGTGTAATATCCAACTGTATGTGTGTATATGTGTATGTATATTTATGTGTGTATGTGTATGTGCGTATGTATTTATTTGTGTGTGCATGTATGTGTGCGTGTATTTATGTGTGTAAGTGTGTATGTATGTGTGCGTATTTATGTGTGTGTAAGTGAGTATATGTGTGTATGCATGTGTATGTGTGTGTGTGTGTGTGTGTGTGTGTGTGTGTGTGTGTGTGTGTGTGTGTGTATTTTTGCGTATATGTGTGGTTATTTAGATAAATCAGTTATTAATATTAGTTAAATATATTATGGTATTGTCTAAATATATACACATTAGTTACATTCTCATATATATATATATATATATATATATATATATCCAATATATATATATATATATTTGTCTCCTTCACGAATTCTATTACACTACTAATATCATTTCATTACGATAATTTCTAACATAAATAAATCCATCTACAAATTAATCTCTCATCATCTTATATAATATCATATCGACTATATGTATACCGCATACCCACATCTAACTTTTAATATATATATAATCCATATAGAACCACTCATCTACACCTTTAACTTTCAAGCTAACTAACGTCTTTCAGGTTTACATTAAAGATGTCGCTAATGAACAAAGGAATACAGCTAATCATTGTGTAGTAACCCCAATTGTTACACGTATGTGCGATTAAGATAGCCCAGAATGGCATCGAGGTGAAAATATGAGACCAGGGAGTAGAAAACTTCTGTAAGATGAAAAGTTTATGTTAATATTATGGGTGGCATGACATGTAATGACGTGTAATGACATGTAGTGACATGTAATGACATGTAATGACATGTAATGGCATGTAATGACATGTAATGACATGTAATGACATGTAATGACATGTAATGGCATGTAATGGCATGTAATGACATGTAATGCCATGTAATGACATGTAATACAATGTAATGCCATGTAATGCCATGTAATGACATGTAATGACATGTAATGACATGTAATACCATGTAATGCCATGTAATGCCATGTAATGATATGTAATGCCATATAATGACATGTACTGACATGTAAGTCCATATAATGCAATGTAATGTCATGCAATGGCATGTAATGCCATGTAATGACATGTAATGTCATGTAATGACATGTAATGTCATGTAATGACATGTAATGACATGTAATGCTTTGTAATGTCATGCAATGTAATGTAACGTAATATAGTATAATATAACGTGATATAATATAATATTATACAATTTTTATATATTATATTCCTAGATTTATAATTTACAAAAAGTATTATATTAGATTACACGAGTGTTGAGTATTTAGTCTTTTTACTATAATTTAACACAAATGTAACGTATACCTTAGTATTACTAGATATTGTATTTCCGATATATTGTTGTTCTTTAATAGTAATTGTCGGATGTTCCTGGGGATTGTTATAGCAACAAGTGTTGTACAGAAACCAGACGAGAAGACATATACTCCCTGAGTCAGCAGAATTTGTATCGGCCAAATTAAAATGCGTATTTGAAATCAATCCATAATTAAAGTATGTTAATTGAATATTATAAGGATAACATATAAAACTTACTTGTAGTGGGACTTACTTATAGTGGGACTTACTTATAGTGGGATGTACTTGTAGTGGGACGTACTTGTAGTGGGACTTATTTGTAGTGGGACTTACTTATAGTGGGACTTACTTGTAGTGGGACTTACTTGTAGTGGGACTTACTTGTAGTGGGACTTACTTATAGTGGAACTTACTTGTAGTGGGACTTACTTGTAGTGGGACTTACTTGTAGTGGGACTTACTTGTAGTGGGACTTACTTGTAGTGGGACTTACTTATAGTGGGACTTACTTTTAGTGGAACTTACTTGTAGTGGGACTTATTGTAGTGGGACTTACATGTAGTGGGACTTACTTGTAGTGGGACTTACTTGTAGTGGGACTTACTTGTAGTGGGACTTACTTGTAGTGGGACTTACTTATAGTGGGACTTACTTTTAGTGGAACTTACTTGTAGTGGGACTTACTTGTAGTGGGACTTACTTGTAGTGGGACTTACTTATAGTGGAACTTACTTGTAGTGGGACTTACTTGTAGTGGGACTTACTTGTAGTGGGACTTACTTGTAGAGGAACTTACTTGTAGTGGGACTTACTTGTAGTGGAACGTACTTGTAGTGGGACTTACTTGTAGTGGAACTTACTTGTAGTGGGACTTACTTTTAGTGGAACTTACTTGTAGTGGGACTTACTTTTAGTGGAACTTACTTGTAGTGGGACTTACTTATATTGGGACTTACTTGTAGTGGAACTTACTTATAGTGGGACTTACTTGTAGTGGGACTTACTTGTAGTGGGACTTACTTGTAGTGGGACTTACTTGTAGTGGGATGTACTTGTAGTGGGACTTACTTGTAGTGGGACTTATTTGTAGTGGGACTTACTTGTATTGGAACTTACTTGTAGTGGGACTTACTTATATTGGGACTTACTTATATTGGGACTTACTTGTAGTGGGACTTACTTATAGTGGGACTTACTTGTAGTGGGACTTATTTGTAGTGGGACTTACTTGTAGTGGGATGTACTTGTAGTGGGACTTACTTGTAGTGGGACTTATTTGTAGTGGGACTTACTTGTATTGGAACTTACTTGTAGTGGGACTTACTTATATTGGGACTTACTTATATTGGGACTTACTTGTAGTGGGACTTACTTATAGTGGGACTTACTTATAGTGGGATGTACTTGTAGTGGGACTTACTTGTAGTGGGACTTACTTGTAGTGGGACTTACTTGTAGTGGGACTTACTTATATTAGGACTTACTTATATTGGGACTTACTTGTAGTGGGACTTACTTATAGTGGGACTTACTTATAGTGGGATGTACTTGTAGTGGGACTTACTTGTAGTGGGACTTACTTGTAGTGGGACTTACTTGTAGTGGGACTTATTTGTAGTGGGACTTATTTGTAGTGGGACTTACTTGTAGTGGAACTTACTTGTAGTGGGACTTACTTGTAGTGGGACTTATTTGTAGTGGGACTTACTTGTAGTGGGACTTACTTGTATTGGAACTTACTTGTAGTGGGACTTACTTGTAGTGGGACTTACTTGTAGTGGAACTTACTTGTAGTGGGACTTACTTGTAGTGGGACTTACTTGTAGTGGGACTTATTTGTAGTGGGACTTACTTGTAGTGGAACTTACTTGTAGTGGGACTTACTTGTAGTGGGACTTACTTGTAGTGGGACTTACTAGTAGTGGGACTTACTTGTAGTGGGACTTAATGGAGTGGGACTTACTTGTAGTGGGACTTACTTATAGTGGGACTTACTTATAGTGGGACTTACTTGTAGTGGGACTTACTTGTAGTGGGACTTACTTGTAGTGGGACTTACTTGTAGTGGGACTTACTTGTAGTGGGACTTACTTGTAGTGGAACTTACTTATAGTGGGACTTACTTATAGTGGGACTTACTTGTAGTGGGACTTACTTGTAGTGGGACTTACTTGTAGTGGGACTTACTTGTAGTGGGACTTACTTATAGTGGGACTTACTTGTAGTGGGACTTACTTGTAGTGGGACTTACTTGTAGTGGGACTTACTTGTAGTGGGACTTACTTGTAGTGGGACTTAATGGAGTGGGACTAACTTGTAGTGGGACTTACTTGTAGTGGGACTTACTTGTAGTGGGACTTACTTATAGTGGGACTTACTTGTAGTGGGACTTACTTGTAGTGGGACTTACTTGTAGTGGGACTTACTTGTAGTGGGACTTACTTGTAGTGGGACTTACTTGTAGTGGAACTTACTTTTAGTGGAACTTACTTATAGTGGAACTTACTTGTAGTGGGACTTACTTGTAGTGGGACTTACTTGTAGTGGGACTTACTTGTAGTGGAACTTACTTATAGTGGGACTTACTTATAGTGGGATGTACTTGTAGTGGGACTTACTTGTAGTGGGACTTACTTGTAGTGGGACTTACTTGTAGTGGGACTTACTTGTAGTGGGACTTACTTGTAGTGGGACTTACTTGTAGTGGGACTTACTTGTAGTCGGACTTACTTGTAGTGGGACTTACTTGTAGTGGGACTTACTTGTAGTGGGACTTACTTGTAGTGGGACTTACTTGTAGTGGGACTTACTTGTAGTGGGACTTACTTTTAGTGGAACTTACTTGTAGTGGGACTTACTTGTAGTGGGATGTACTTGTAGTGGGACTTACTTTTAGTGGAACTTACTTGTAGTGGGACTTACTTGTAGTGGGACTAACTTGAGTGGGACTTACTTGTAGTGGGACTTACTTTTAGTGGAACTTACTTGTAGTGGGACTTACTTGTAGTGGGACTAACTTGTAGTGGGACTTACTTGTAGTGGGACTTACTTTTAGTGGGACTTACTTGTAGTGGGACTTACTTGTAGTGGGACTTACTTGTAGTGGGACTTACTTGTAGTGGGACTTACTTGTAGTGGGACTTACTTGTAGTGGGACTTACTTGTAGTGGGACTTACTTGTAGTGGGACTTACTTGTAGTGGGACTTACTTGTAGTGGGACTTACTTGTAGTGGGACTTACTTGTAGTGGGACTTACTTGTAGTGGGACTTACTTGTAGTGGGACTTACTTGTAGTGGGACTTACTTGTAGTGGGACTTACTTGTAGTGGGACTTACTTGTAGTGAGACTTACTTGTAGTGGAACTTACTTTTAGTGGAACTTACTTATAGTGGAACTTACTTGTAGTGGGACTTACTTGTAGTGGGACTTACTTGTAGTGGGACTTACTTGTAGTGGAACTTACTTATAGTGGGACTTACTTATAGTGGGATGTACTTGTAGTGGGACTTACTTGTAGTGGGACTTACTTACAGAGGAACTTACTTGTAGTGGGACTTACTTGTAGTGGGACTTACTTGAGTGGGACTTACTTGTAATGGGACTTACTTGTAGAGGAACTTACTTGTAGTGGGACTTACTTGTAGTGGGACTTACTTGTAGTAGGACTTACTTGTAGTGGGACTTACTTGTAGTGGGACTTACTTGTAGTGGGACTTACTTATAGAGGAACTTACTTGTAGTGGGACTTACTTGTAGTGGAACTTACTTGTAGTGCGACTTACTTGTAGTGGGACTTACTTATAGAGGAACTTACTTGTAGAGGAACTTACTTGTAGTGGGACTTACTTGTAGTGGAACTTACTTGTAGTGGGACTTACTTGTAGTGGGACTTACTTGTAATGGGACTTACTTTTAGAGGAACTTACTTGCAGTGGAACTTACTTGTAGTGGGACTTACTTGTAGTGGGACTTACTTGTAGTGGGACTTACTTGTAGTGGGACTTACTTGTAGTGGGACTTACTTGTAGTGGGACTTACTTGTAGTGGAACTTACTTGTAGTGGGACTTACTTGTAGTGGGACTTACTTGTAATGGGACTTACGTGTAGTGGGACTTACTTGTAGTGGGACTTACGTGTAGTGGGACTTACTTGTAGTGGGACTTACTTGTAGTGGGACTTACTTGTAGTGGGACTTACTTTTAGTGGAACTTACTTGTAGTGGGACTTACTTGTAGTGGAACTTACTTATAGTGGGACTTACTTGTAGTGGGACTTACTTGTATTGGGACTTACTTGTAGTGGGACTTACTTGTAGTGGGACTTACTTGTAGTGGGACTTACTTGTAATGGGACTTACTTGTAGTGGGACTTACTTGTAGTGGGACTTACTTGTAGTGGGACTTACTTGTAGTGGAACTTACTTGTAGTAGGACTTACTTGTAGTGGGACTTACTTGTAATGGGACTTACTTGTAGTGGGACTTACTTGTAGTGGGACTTACTTGTAGTGGGACTTACTTGAAGTAATACTTACTTGTAGTAGGACTTACTTGTAGTGGGACTTACTTGTAGTGGGACTTACTTGAGTGGGACTTACTTGAAGTAATACTTACTTGTAGTAGGACTTACTTATAGAGGTACTTACTTGTAGTGGAACTTACTTGTAGTGGGACTTACTTGTAGAGGGACTTACTTGTATTGGAACTTACTTGTAGATGGACATACTTGTAGTGGGATTTTCTTCTAGTGGAACTTACTTGTAGTAATACTTACTTGTAGTGGGACTTACTTATGGTAATACAACAATAACTTACTCATCTATATCCGATATTTTTTCTAATACTTAACTATAGAAATAGTAATTTAAGAGGTGTCAAAACGGTACAGAATAGAAAGAGAGAGTATGTCTAATTGATCGCAGATATACCAACCATGAATATAGAAGATGAAAGGCCATCCAGCCAGCCATGGTATACGACATATGTAACCAGAAATTGACATTGATGCAGCAACACCAAGTTCTATACCTTTAACGTGGTGCGAGAGCGTAGGGTAGTGTGTGAAGGAATAAAGATGTACGCGATAAAGTAGCTATAGCGGGATAATAAGTTCATATCAATATATATGTAGTATTTCATTTACAAGTGTCCCCAATCGTTTGTTATGTTCTCGTTATTATCTCATGCGAGGTGTGAGTTTATTGTAGTGAATTTAAAGTAAGACGGTGCTGTGGGTTGGGGATATGTTATGGGATGTAGGTAATATATACGTTCCCACCATCAAATCCGATATCCTAATAAGTTGTAACAAAAATGCTAGATAACTGATTAACTGTAAATATGAATTACTAATTTTTAAAATAACTACCAGACCGTATTTATATAACTAACAAATATTCCACATTATAATAATATATAAATTTCTACAACCAATCGACTAAAGAAAATATTTAAATATCACAAGAATATGCAAACTAGTATATCCATGATTAAATATTATATAATAACTTACATTAAAGATATGAATGAAATTGTGTGAATCTGTCAGCTTTTAGGATTACGTAATACATTATCTACAGTATTATTACTAATAATACTGTCAATTTTAATCGTATTTAGTAAATATTATTTTGCTTGCAAATATATATCGGCTTACAAATTCCGTGTAAAGACTTTGTTATTATTCTCAAGATAGTAGAAATGTCATTAAAAACAGATTCTAAAAATATGGTTATGTTAATAGATAAAACACAATCTGTTACAATCTAAAGTAGGAATGCATTTCATATCAATTATTGTAAATTTAATTATAAATAGTATTAAATAGTTAATGTCGATTATGTTAATTTAATTATAAATATTAATTGAATCAAGATATAATACATACCAATTAATACAATAAGTATGTCAAATTTATAATTTTATCAGCTCCATTAACCTGTAAGTGTGAAAACAATCAGTTGGCTTCTCTCTCTAATTGGAGCCCAAGCAGCAATCTGCAAGCTGATTGCAGGCAAGATAAAACCCTGTAATGTATAATATAACATATATTAATTGAAATTGTGTTCTTTTTCGTGCCTATAGATATTTCTTAAATAAGCCATTCATCCATTTATTTGCCTTTATATACGTATATATAATCGCTATGAATATACTGTAATGTATATAGGTAATATACTCATAATTTATTTATTTAATTGAATTTAAAATCTATAATTATATGAATATAAAGTTAATCATTATTATTGAGGTAGATTTTTTAGCTGCCGCAATAAATGGAAACTTTGTTTTTGTTGCATGATAATAGATATATATTATATAAAAGTCAGGTGATTGTTATACGTCTATGGTGTGTGGTATATTTAATAATAATAAAAATACAACTTATCTTAAAAATAAATATTTATACAATTAATTGATATTTTTAAGAAAATAATATCAAGAATCTTAAAATAAAGTTTTAATCGCATTTTATCCACTTACCGAGGATATACCGATAAGAATTCGATCCATTATGAAGAGGTAAGGAGACCAATAGGCTAACCATGGACTGACCACAGTGGCCAAACCAGCTACCATAAGACTGCATTGTACTACTATTTTTGAACCGTATCTGCGTTCGGGAATAATTTGAGGATTTATACATTATAATGTAATAGCAATATATACGTAACAGTAATTATTTAAGTAAACATAATTAACTTTATAGTTGAAATTTCCTCCTAATATATTTAACCAGGAGCCGATAAAAAGTACAATATATTACATATCAGTTCACTCAATGTGTTGTACATTTATTTGTCATTGATTATATCTAGTTACCGCCGTAGCATACAAGAACAAATGGACTCGCCTGGTGGACAAATAGCCGGATAGAATTTGCGTAGTTATGTAACCAAAGTAATAGGAGCTGAGAACATATCCGACGAGATTGCGGTCCCAGTTCAGTCGGCCCTAGAGGAGTAGTTGAGGGTATAATTAAAACAGGATGAAGAACTTAGACATATCTTTAGACTTATCTTTAGACTTATCTTTAGACTTATCTTTAGACTTATCTTTAGACTTATCTTTAGACTTATATTTAGACTTATCTTTAGACTTATCTTTAGACTTATCTTTAGACTTATCTTTAGACTTATCTTTAGACTTATCTTTAGACTTATCTTTAGACTTATCTTTAGACTTATCTTTAGACTTATCTTTAGACTTATCTTTAGACTTATCTTTAGACTTATCTTTAGACTTATCTTTAGACTTATCTTTAGACTTATCTTTAGACTTATCTTTAGACTTATCTTTAGACTTATCTTTAGACTTATCTTTAGACTTATCTTTAGACTTATCTTTAGACTTATCTTTAGACTTATCTTTAGACTTATCTTTAGACTTATCTTTAGACTTATATTTAGACTTATCTTTAGACTTATCTTTAGACTTATCTTTAGAATTATCTTTAGACTTATCTTTAGACTTATCTTTAGACTTATCTTTAGACTTATCTTTAGACTTATCTTTAGACTTATCTTTAGACTTATCTTTAGACTTATCTTTAGATTTATCTTTAGATTTATCTTTAGATTTATCTTTAAACTTATCTTTAGAATTATATTTAGATTTATATTTAAACTTATATTTAGACTTATATTGACTTATCATTAGATTGGTTTTGAGAGAAGCGTAGGTATTGTATGTTGTTCTGGTGATATAAAGGTAAGCTATATGTGACATTGAGGTTCGCGTAATTAATATTTCTATGTTAACAGAGTTATTGCATGTTTTAGCAGGAATAAGGAGGGAAACTATTGTTCAATTATAATTGTAAGAAAGAAGAATATAGAGTAGAATTTATCAGCTATAAGATATGGAGTTTATGGAAAGGACTGGGCTATGTACTACTATGCAAATAAATACAAGCGTATTATATCGTATATAACTTCAATAAAGTTGATATGTTTATAGGATTGATTATATAGGATATAAAGTTTATGATAGAAATAGGTTATAAATTTTAACTATTCTGGTAAGTACAGATCTGAGCACTGAAATATAAGCTATATTACAAATTCCGGTTATATAATACTACTTACTTCGTTTTCTGCATATGAACTTGACTCCACTGTAGAATTTCCTTCCTATTCAATGTAATTACTATTAATTTTCAGGTCGACTGTATTCTCGGGGAATGTTCCCTCGAATTCTAGTGTTAATACACCAGTGATATTGAACTCAACTGTTCCGCAATTCCATTAGCAATATGTATATACTAGAATTTAAACTAATGTTATTTAAATTATAAGCGTATCCAATATACAATGATAATGTTATATTATGTCGAGGTCAATTAATGTCTATTTACCATATAATATTTATAAGAATTGTGTTATTAATATATCCTGAGAAATCATATTATTAAAATGTGTATCTGCTAAAAAGTAATTGATAATACCTAATGTTTGATAGTAAATGGTTGTATATCATTATTTCTATTATGATTATAATATTTATATTAACGTATTGATTTAGCAGTATTTTAAAATGCAGATCTTTATTATTATACATATTTATTTGGACTGGCATTTCTCCATATATTCAAACTTCACTATGTACTTACTTAAATTAAATTTACTTAATTCAGTATATTTCGTAAGTATAGACTATAGGAAAATCATTTATATAAACGAATAAGGAATTAGGAGTTAAGAAAATCAATTTGAAGCTTTCCAGTATATTTTTATTGATAATAGCATTATTTTTAGTAGATATATTATTATAAATAGTCACTAGGTTAGTAAATATTATGTAAATACCGATAAAATATAAAAGATTAATTTTCAAATGATTTTAGCTCAGTAAAGCACGATACACTCTTCTGTTAATTCAGATATCTCAAACTTTGAGTTTACATAGCAGAAGAGTATACCAACTATATCTATTATCTTTCTTTTGATCAGTGATGCTTGATTTTGATAATCATTAAAATTATCCCATTTTATATTGCAAATACATCAGATAAAATAGACCTTCGCTTCTACTGAAAGATATATTTGTGATTTAGGAATAGGTAGGCCTTAAAAAATATTCCTTTCTACTCAACTCTTGTTAGCTGATATTGTAGACTGGTAATCGGCATCCACTTGGCAATAATACCAATAATGGTTGTCTATCGGGGAATCAATCCAATGACTACTTCGTTTTTATATACTATTTAACTGGAGGAAATATATTGTCTAGTGGCAGATATGCGACTAACGGTTTGGTATATAGATCGATAAACCCAATGAAAAAACAATATATTACCCTTTGATGACATTTCGCCTATCCCTGCCATACCTGGCAGATCCATTAGACTCGTTATCAGAGAAGATAGTCTTCCAAATATCCCATAGCAATGTATTATTTATAGATGATTGCAACATTATCATTCAAAAATAAATAGCCAAAATGTAATATCTCGCAAATCAATATATTATCATAAAAAATAAATAACGAATAGTCTTTCTACTAAAGCTTTACATAATAAACTTATAAACTATGTTGCAGATATAATAAGATGGATAAACATGGAATTCATAATAATGAAAAAATATAAAAGATTATTTGGTAATCAAATCATAAACCGCCCTCTGTCTGATTTAGTTATTGAAGGTGGGAATATTAAATAATCATAAATCGCTATCCATATTTATTATTATTTTATTTGAACATGTTTTTATACTATTTAAAACCATTTTTAAAAATCCTCGTTTACATATTTTATGTATATACACACACAGACACACACACGCACGCACGCACACGCACACACACCCACACACACACACACACACACACACACACACACACACACACACACACACACACATACACACACACATACATATATACATACATACATATATATATATGTATTAATAACCTAAAACTGTCATCATAAAACATAATGGTAAATCCAGGTACAGAAGAGATTATTTGTGAGATAAAATTCTATAAATTATGATATGTATTATATTATTATTATGAGTATTGATCAAATTCAAAGATATATTTTTATGAATTCTAGAAAAATAAGACAATTATTATATATATATAATAAGTGTATTTTCCTTTTTCTACTATTGGCCATGCTTGTAGAGTGTTTAGGTAAAGATTTGAGGATATATATACATATACAAAGTATGTATAATTACATAAATCTCTAGAAACTGTATATAATATCAATATAGCCATTATAGTAAAGCTATATACTTCGTCTAGACTTAATATAATCGTCAATAGTTACATAGATAATGATATAAATATATATATATATATATATAATAATATATAATACATTATATTACTCCTTTCGTATTATATATTCATGTACGTATGTTATTATATAATAATTAATATCGTTATATGTATATTTATATATATATATATATATATGTATTATTTATATATATATATATATATATATATATATATATATACTTATATATATATAATTATCGTCATGTAATATGATAAAATAATAATTTATTTTATTAACTGATATTGATTTACGTGATGTAACATAAAATTTTATTATTTATTAACATAAATTAACATAAAATTAACATAAATTAACATAAATTTTATTTATTAACATAAAATGATTTTATTCCATTGGTCAACAATTGAATTTAACTGAGCACCGAGTATTGCATATATATCGATGTAATTACATGTAATGCATCACTAGTACGATGGTAAGTAAATGATACGATATACCATCCTCCTATCTAAAACCTCACCACCTCGGGAATAGTAATTCCATATCAGGTGTCGAACTCTCAACATGAACATTACTGATGCCCTCTTGTGGAGATTCTTTAATACACTTTAGGTATTCATACTTTCATTATGTAACAATTGTTCTGACCCTTAATTGTTATTGATACATCTCATACTCATAATATTTAATGTATTATTAAATATCAGAAATTAAACGATTTAATACGCTAATGAAATGAAATTTCTGATCAGATAGTAAATGTGAATAGCAATAATGTTATATAATATTTTAATATCCGATATTGTACAGATAATGTTTAAATATTCCATATCTGTATTTATCAACATATTAATGCAATAAGGGTCTAGCTCTGTAGGATATAGATTCCTATTCATACAAGTACTAATTAATAGTAGATAATATAAATGTCATTAAGTTTATTTTTGAATGAATTCAACATGATTTAGTTACAATCAATAATTGCATGAAACATGCGAATGTAATAGATAATTTCAAAAGAAGTCAGACGTAAACCTATCACCAACCTGTAGAGTCATGCAAATGAGGGCTATACTCGTGTTCGTTCGCAGTAAAGACACTGTGAACAATACCAGGTTAAGGATAGAGAAAAGCAAGATACGTTTCGAACGAAATATGGAAAATTTCATTTCACCGATCCCACTGCATTCTGTGTCTAAAGGAAATTGAAAGTTAATGTTAAGGATGGAAGGGTGGGAGGGAGGTAGGGAGGGAGGGAGGGATGGAGGGAGGGAGGGAGGGAGGCAGGGAGGGAGGGAGGGAGGGAGGGAGGGAGGGAGGGAGGGAGAGAGAGAGAGAGAGAGAGAGAGAGAGAGAGAGAGAGAGAGAGAGAGAGAGAGAGAGAGAGAGAGAGAGAGAGAGAGAGAGAGAGAGAGAGAGAGAGAGAGAGAGAGAGAGAGAGAGAGAGAGAGAGAGAGAGAGAGAGAGAGAGAGAGAGAGAGAGAGAGAGAGAGAGAGAGAGAGAGAGAGAGAGAGAGAGAGAGGGGTGAAGAGGGGAGAGAGAGGGAGAGAGGGGGGAAGAGGGGAGAGAGAGAGATAGAGAGAGTGAGATAGAGAGGGAGTTATAAATAGCAATAGGGATAGGGAGATATTAATGTATTTGATATACTTAGAAAACTTAGATTTTATATGTAAGTATATGTTGGAAAAATATATATTCACTTCATATTCAGAATAAAACTGAATTCAAATATAATAAATTAATAATGAAAATACAACAAACACTAAATGCAAAACTCCATATAGCATATAGATAATCTCTATATAGCATTAATTATTGCGGCTATTTATACCACTGTGCTGACCTATGTTGGTCAGAATGTAACTTTGGTAATGCTATTATTTATCATGGATACATTAGGACAGTCTAAATCCGGGTTCTCATCCAGTCAAAGACTACTATATTTGTATTTAATACTATTTTGTATAATACACTATATATATAAAGTTTGTTTATTCAAATGAGGCATTTAAAGTTTATTTGTCAAAACAGTAATGCCTGGAAGATAAATATCATTGTATAATACTCATTGTTTTATTCTGGATATGTATACAGGAGCTGTATATTAAACGTTTTATAAATAACTGTATTTATCATACACACTGACTAATCACAAAACGTAATTTGACGTATAAATAAATAAAAGAAACTACTCCTATGTTTATAATAAATCAATTTCAAAATAGAACTATTTTTAAAGTTAGAAATAATGTTTTCATAAATAGTTAGTACATTTGATTATTTATGTTTATATACAAAGTTTATTTAAAAGTAAACTTTTTAATAATTTAAAGTATTGCGATTTGTCATTATCAAAAAACTCAAAGTGTACTTATCGATAACTCATTTATTGCAATAAATACCATTTCATTTACATGTACCATATTTATTAATTATAATACACTGACTTGAATTAAAGGTTCAACAAAAAATGCAAAATTAATATTCAAAATAGATTACATGTCTAAACAGGCTAGAATATTAATTAAATAAATATTATTAAAATATATAAAACATATATGTATTATTAATTACACTTAAATATGTTTTATTGTAATTAATACTATAAAATAAATCATAGTAATACAAATATTGTACTAATAATAATAATGTTTTAGTCTAAATTGTCATACATTAATTATTAAATAATAAATACATTATGTAATAAATGTATTCAAATAATGTATCTCAATATTACAATTAAGAACAAATTGTTATAATATATAAGTTAGTTATAGATAAATATATATATATATCACATATGCAGGAGTCATTTATCGATAATAATGTATCAAATATAATCTTTATATATTAAAAACTATAGATACATTACTAGATAAATATAGAAATATAAAATGACTAATTTTCAACTACTTTTAACTATACATAATATTGAATTATCGATCAGTAATGTATTATTATTAATGTACCGATTATTTATAACATAAATATATTTACAGTGACTAATTAACGAATATTTTAATATAATATCGATTATAAAATATATTTAATAAATTAACAAATAAATTTCACGAATTCAAGAGGATCTACGATATGAAAGTTATAATGCTGAGCTAGAGTTGTTATATAATAGATATAGTAAATAGATAAAGTGTTCATCATACATAATGACGAGATAGGGTGGCTATATAATAGATACAGTAAATAGATAGTATTTACATTAGATTTTGAGATATCAAGATGTCTTAATATAGTAGTTTAATAGGTTTAATGTCTTTATAGGCCTAAGGGCCGGCCTAATATTCAAAGCATGTCAAAGACAAATATTAAGCTACCCCTCAGAAGATGCAATAATCGGGAGATAAAACAGAGTCGGGATATATTATAATATATATATTATAATATATACATTTTAATCTGCATAATTACAGTATTTTAGTTTTGATTTCTGTTGTATATGGCGACATAATTTAAAGTTATTTAATCACGTGTTCATTAAAACAACGAATATCTTGGTTATAATCTTTATATATTAAAAACTATAGATACATTATTTGATAAATATAGAAATATAAAATGACTAATTTTCACCTACTTTTAACTTTACATAATATTGAATTATCGATTAGTAATGTATTATTATTATAATATATTATTATTAATATACCGATTATTTATAACAATTATCACTGTTAATTAGTCGACTAATTAACGAATATTAACCTGTTTTGTCTGCAGATTCCAATGCTTCCATCGTGAAGTTAATTATTTAATAATATGACACTAAACCAAGTATTAACCCATGTAATATTAAGCACGTGTGAACCGCACTTTTTCACGTTATAAATAACAATAATAGTTTCCTAATTAATCATAATTTAATAAATTTCCTTGAATTTTTTTTTATCATTTTTATAAAACGTATTTATTACGATCTCAGTAATAAACTAAAATCTAAACATCTAGATTATAAGACTATTCTAGAATATGAATTTTAATTATAACTACAGTTATAATTACAATTATAGTACGTACACTATCGTACACACTATAATATGAAACTATGTTAAATAACATAAATAAATTTGTTTTATAAAAAGGGCGTGTCTATGAATATTTTCTGTCATAATTGTAAATAATTGAATACATGAACATGTTTTAATCTTTAAGTACGTTCTATACCATACTTTATGCATTGAAGCCGGTATATCATATAGTTTATAATATTAGTGTATGTATGATAAATACAAATTAAAAACATGTGAAAGAAGATAAAATTGCGACATTATAATTTATAATATTGTCTGGTATCTACATATAGGATTGTGCTTAATTGTATTGCATTTTGTGTTAAAATGTATATGCATAACGTTAAACGTCATATTTATACTTTTTGTATGTCTCAACATGAAGACTGAATTAATAGTTAAAATGTAATAATTAATATATTTGTTTGCGTTAATTTATTGTTAATATTGAGATAATATTGATAAATCCTTAAATTAATCACATTATATTTCATACTATTATTTTAATACGAGTGATCTTAATATTTCAATAAACGCTTGTACAACATTTACAAAACCAAATATAGTAGTGTGTTTTCCGATAAAGAATCTCTGTATCGTACTTAAAACATACAATTAGTCTAGAGCCTAGAGGGTTCAGAGATTGTTTACAAAGAGATTACTTTAGAGTTGTAATTTACCGATTAATAATTAAGATAACTAATTCAAATATCTAAGAAGGAAATTTAGAACTTTTAAGACCACATAATTGCTTAATATTTATGTAAAAACTTATCAATAACAATAATATAATATTAATAGTTTATATGTAATTTATTATTTGATAAACTATAAAAACACACTAATATGAGATTTTAAACTACTATCGCTTACAAAATTTGAATATAAATATAATTTGACATATATTTGTTATTAATTTTATACTCTTGACCTTAATTACAAATCAATTATCATTTTAAAACAATAATTCCCAGTATTACTATCAATTTTCTTCAGTCTAATTCATAGTATCGTTATATATTATTTTGTTAAATTATGGTTCATTAATTGAGTTCCATTTAAAATATTATTTATATCAATAATATAATCGTTGTTATATAATCTATGTTAAGTAATCATTAGATAATATAAGGAATATAATAGTATCTAAAATCAAATACGGTACCCGCGTACACTCCAGTATAATATAGAGTACATTTATGAAGTAGCCCAGAGACCGGACTTCTAAATATAAATATTACGTTCTAACTTTGGTATTGCATAGATAATGTATCTATGTATTAAAATATAATGTGACTGGTGAAAATATTCACATAAGTACTTTATAAATAAGAGCTTTATTAATCTTCGTAGGAATTCAGATGACTTGCATCTCACTTCATACGTAGAATATTCTATACGTCGTTCTCGTAAAGAATCTTTACACGAATGCAATATTGTCTCACTGTTCATTGTCTCACTGTCTCATTGTCTCACTTTTAGATCATTACGATCATTCAATCTATAATTCAATATCGATCCGCTTAATGAAACATGTGGAATATCATATTACTTGATATCAATTGTCATCGTTCGTAATCAAATCATTAAAAGAGTTATATATAGATGTAAACGCAATGTTTCCAATAATCTGTTAAGTTATTAGAAGGTTAAATATATATATATATATATATAGAATATAATAGCTAGACATTTATATTGGTTATAAATACTAATAGTTAAATTATCTAGGTTGACATAAATAACTTTTCCAGGCTAAATGATTTTAAATTAAATCTTAAATATAAAATTATTATTATATTTCTTGCGTTGATTATCATTATATATTGATAAATCATTATATTAGTTAGAACATATAATTATTAAAATATTCAAATTCATATCTCTATATAGCCAGTTAAGAATATTGAATTAATAAATAAAAGTATTATTATATAATAATTGAATAATTAAATATCTTATATATTGGAAAGGTTATAAAGTATGTAAGAGCACTACACGATATATCTTAGTAAGTGTATTCACAGCCTATACCAAATATATAATAAGACAAGGGCATTATAAATTAATTATTATTATTCTGTTAATCAAATCCCAACCTATACTCAATAACTCATATACTTCATATCAAACAACGTATTCAACATTCAATATGCCTAACAATAATATTGTGAAACTATTTAGGAGATGATGTCGGTGGTCCCGCTGTTTTCAATTATTAATGAAATACTGCATTAGTTTTTAGTAAAACTGACGATAATATTAAGTCTAATTAAGTTGAATGAACTAATAATTAAGATTAACATAAATTACATAAATAACTATTATATTTTATTAAATAATATTTAATAAATATACTATTGCTATTTTAGATTATATAAATAAATTCATATCATATATTCATCAACAATCATAAATTTAAAATTTGTATGTAAAATGTAATATCTAAGTCAAAACAGATATATTATTTACAGAGATGTATGATATAATAAAGCAATATTAAGATATTGGTGAGTTATAAATCTATGATTATTACAAATAACTATAATCATTGTAAATTAAATGTATGCTATAAATTCAATGACATGCATCCAATATATATATATATACATATACATATATATATATATATATATATATATATATATATATATATAATATATATAATATATATATTATATATATATATAATTATTTCATATATATATATATATAGATTAGTATATATTAGATGGATAACCCACCTAATATATGCAATTTATGTAAATAGTAATTACATTTGTAATATATAATTTTAAAAGTAAAATATATTTATAGTTTTGAAATCATATTATTTACAATTCATGATTGGCATGTTATTTAAGATTTTAATTGACAGCTAGAATATACCTAATACATATCCTAATCCTAATAATATTAATTTATTGAACTGTAATGATTTGTTTACATATATTATATTTAATTGTCATGTATTTGTGATTCATATAATATTTATTTTAATGTTATAGCTATTAAATTGATCTCAATGTAGCTTTTATTTGTTACATACAATTTTGTATAGATATATCGTTGCTTTAAATTTGATAGTTGGTGAATTGATCTCAATATAGCTTTATTTATTACACACAGATATTTCCAATTGTATGACACATTTTAACATAGTTTTAAAATATAAACATTTCCCCTCCTGTTATTTAATTTTTCAAAAATAATGTCAATGTTAAAATAAAATGCAAATTTGTATACGATATTAAAATTGTTCATATCATCTTTATGGAATATACATTTTAAATCAACAATATATTGTGTAATATGTGTGTGTAAAAACAAATAATAGCAATATCTATATCAATACTAAATCCCAGAATATAATATCAATATAATATCAGGATAATATCTATAAATCATCAATATATGAACTACAAAGACATGAAAATTGAATAATAAACAATTAAATTATATGTAAACAAATCTGCACAGTTCACATCCTAATTAACCAATATTATTATTTAAATTTAGAATTTTGTAATTATTAAATTTGTTATAAAATAACTCATATAAAAATGGAATTTGAACTACCTACCAAATATGATGTTATAATATTAGGAACAGGTATATATTACTAATGTTATCATAGTGAATAATTGTAAATAGCAATAATATTAAATTGTAAATTCTTATGTTTTAATTATTTCTATATTATTATTTTTAGTAATAATAACATTAATAGTAGTCTTGTACTTAATATATATAGCTATACTCACTTATTAATCTTATTATACTTATATCATTTTGATCATCATGGGAGATACTCGATTGGATCTAATATAATTTCGTCTAGAATATTAGGATGCGATTAAGTTTGATAGATTACTCGTGAATCGTCAATACCTTGTTAATGTGCGACTTTCAATCTCTCTTTTAGTGATATCTAGTAATATCACTACATGGATCACTATACTATCATTATGCTATACTTATCATATTTATAACATCAAAATTCACCATAAGATAAAATGCAGCGTAATTATCATAAGACATTAAATTACAAAAAGGACTAATAATTATTGTTATTTAATTTTATAATTTACTTATCATATACTATTTTAATATATGATATTGATTATTCAACATGTATAAACTGTATTATAAATTATTTTTTCGGAATTACTATATTACATCATAAATCATACTCTTATCATACTCTATCTACATAGTCAAAATATCATTTATATTATATAAGATTGTTAGGATAATGCTACAACTTTTAATTATTTTTTATATCTCCAAAACTCCAATTATTAACTATATCGTGTTTAATTAAGCAAGTAATATACATATTAATTTTTAAATATATATCTAGATTCATTATATTTTATTTATGAATTATTAATAAGGGATCCTCACTTATTTTGAAAAGTATATAAGTTAAAATATTACTAGATTCATAAAAACTAATCGAATATAGGTGTAACTGAAAGCATTCTGGCAGCTGCTTTATCTCGGATAGGTCAAAGTGTTTTACATCTAGATAAGTTAGTATGAAAACTTTCTATATTTATTATCATATTAGAACGTTAAAATTGGACAGACCTAAATATTAATATTTATTACAAAATAATAATGATATTACGATATTGAATTTTTAGTGTATAATAACAACGAGATTTACTTGAGAGAGTGAGAAAGAGATGAAGGATGAGAGAGAGAGAGTGAGAGAGAGAGAGAGAGATAATGCAATATGTATACATGATGTAGTGCTAACTGAATAATGTACTTACTTTCGTCATCTGACTAAAGAAATGAATTTTACGGAATGGAGTCGGCATCTTTCAATTTCAAAACCATTCGAGAATACATCGACACCAACCGAGTTTGCATCTAATTCTAATTTTATTTTAATAAATTTCCTATCGAAAGAACTTCAAGTTTCCTTTCGTTTCCGCAGAAAGGGAAAGGATATATCTCCGCCGAACAAAAACAATTCCTCGCGGATGATAATGAAACTTTGCCAATCTATTACGATGAAGATTATGTTTGCGATATGATCGAGGAGGTGTGTGACAGGTTGTAACCTTGTAAGCATACTGAGTAAGCCATACCTACCTATAGACCTATCCACCTGGTATTTACCCTCGTATTTATCTCGTAAATACAATATTGATACCTACATATCTTGTATAGAAATAAAATACTCGGCGAAATTGATTTGCCCAGTTACATCTTCACACTTCACTAGATAATTATTGCGTAATGTGACATCTATCATTACAGGGATGACTCTTTATTTGAAGATTTACAGGTTCAGTGGCGATACTTTAACCTGGATCTGCTACCTAAGGTATATTTCATGCCTATATTTGGTATTATGATATTTACAATCGATTTCCCATTCGACTAGATACATTGTTTGACGTTGTAATGTAAATTGCTTTCTAAGCTTAATAGCCTCCTTTGCACGTAAAACACTTTCACTGAATTTAGCATATCAAAAGATATAAATATATTTCTAGTATCGAATTCTGAGTTTAGTTTTGAATCACTGCTTATCTTTTATCGCAGATTCAATGGCGATATTTTACACTAGTAATAATATTGCCCGGATATTAAATACCCACGTGTATTGCGCTCTCATTGTAGAGTAAAATAGTATACCGTTTAGCAAACACTATCACGAGCAGTTGCTATATGGAAAGGGGCCCATGGTTCAGTTGCTTATTACGTCCGACATCAGCAAGTACTGCGAGTTTAGGGCTGTATCCCAATTACTGTGCCGTAATCAAGGCAAACTCATGAAGGTTTGGATAAACCTTCTTCCCTTCCCTATACGTGTACGTTCTACAACACGTAAATATTGCCTGTTCACGTAAGACGTGTAGCTCTAGATCTTCAAATACAAAGAAATTATTAATTATCGTTCATTTCAAGCATATAGGGTAATAATTCATATCGCACGTGTATCCTGTTAATCGTAGTTATCAAACTATGTTTACGCTGAATTATATTATCTGTACCGTAGAATCTCTTCTAGAGCCAGATGATAACGATATTTATTTTCCATTAAAGAACAAAGGAATTCGTTTTTTTAATTATCATTTCAATGTTTAGAGATATTTTCTTACCAATCAACGAGTTTGCAGTTTGATATACCTTGATATTACATCATCCGACCCGGCTGCTGACCCCTCGACATTCACATCTCATCTTCTCGTCGAAGGTGCCATGTTCCCGAGCTGATGTGTTCTCTTCCCAGGATCTGACGATGCTCGAGAAACGACTAATGATGAAATTCATCCTCTTCTGTTCGAAAATAGAAAATATGCAAGGTTTGTGAAGTTGATATGTCCTCAGTGAATGTAAGATAGCAGGATATTAAATAGCCATATTGCATATTAAAGAACCATGCTGGATATTAAATAACCATGCTGGATATTAAATAACCATGCTGGATATTAAATAACCATGCTGGATATTAAATAACCATGCTGGATATTAAAGAACCATGCTGGATATTAAATAACCATGCTGGATATTAAAAAACCATGCTGGATATTAAATAACCATGCTGGATATTAAATAACCATGCTGGATATTAAATAACCATGCTGGATATTAAATAACCATATTGCATATTAAATAACCATGCTGGATATTAAATAACCATATTGCATATTAAATAACCATGCTGGATATTAAATAACCATGCTGGATATTAAATAACCATGCTGGATATTAAATAACCATGCTGGATATTAAATAACCATGCTGGATATTAAATAACCATGCTGGATATTAAATAACCATGCTGGATATTAAATAACCATGCTGGATATTAAATAACCATGCTAGATATTGAGGACATGACTTTTTGAAACCCTATTCCCTTACTTTTACTCTATTTATTAACCTCCCAAATATAATCTTAACTCTAGACTATGAAGACATGACTTTCAATGACTTTCTGAAATCTCAACATCTCACGGATAAATTAAGTGACTATGTGAAACATTTAATCGCAGAAGCTGATTACAAAACCTCTGCTGTTAAGGTTGATTCCGATACCTTCTTACAGAGATTGATTTCAATTATTTTCAAATACAATTTAAATCCCAAGAAATCAGGTGATTTAACAATTATGCAATCTTATATGTTTATTTTAAATAAAAAGTAAATATAATATATTTTTAATATAAATAATTTATATTTTCACTATTATTATTTTACAAAAAAATCAATGAATGACAGATTTCTTAGGTTATATTATATTTTATTTTTATTTTTAGTATGTAATAATATTTTATTTTACACATTTTTTTGATACACAATCTAATGATTCATTTATGCCTTTTATTTACTATGATACAATACATTGAAGGGAACACGATTAAATGTCTTTTTTTCTATGTAGGGTTTGCAAACAACTCGTTTGTTTCTAGAATCATTGGGTTGCTATGGTAATACGGCTTTTTTGAGTTCGATTTTCGGCTCCGGAGAGATGCCACAGTACTTTTGCAGGTTATACCCAAATTCTGTTATATAAATATTTCCAATATTTGATTGAATCTGGAGAAAATTATATTAAACGTTTATCATTTAAATTTCTATAATAATAAACATTTTAAAGTTAAATTTACAATAAGTTTTGACAGATTTTATTGATTATATATAATGGTCAGTTGGTGATAACTACGCATAATTTGTTTAATAATTTCAATATGTGAATACATTTCGTGAAATACTTTTTATTATCACATGATCGAATACGCGAAGTATTTTTAGTGTATTATTTATGTAATCAAATAAATGCGATAGCTTTCAACCCCATGATTGACCCTATCGAAGGATGGCAGCTGTTTTTGGAGCTGTGTATTGCCTTGAAAGATCTGCGATCAATTTGATAACTACAGAAGTGGACGGAGAAATCAGGTAATCGTAATTCTTTTGTTTATTTACATTTTGGTTAAAGTACTCCATTGTACTCTTGTAAATAAATACTTTTATATAAGTACACCATGGTACTCTTGTAGTTATCAAATGTTACATATTAAATTTAATTTTATAGCCTCTACTTAATTCTAGATAGAATTATATTGCAAGTTTTTAGTTTTACAATAACTACATTTATATTCTAAGTCTTTTGTTCTGTCTTAGTTACATAAGTATTACATCCATTTTCATTGATCTAGGTATACTGCAATCAATGACTCAACTGGACAGAAACTCAGCAGTCAGTTAGTTTCTTTATTCATTATTAATTTATTAAAATGTGTATATTTTCATATTTATCATGATTAAAATTAAGACAGATGAGTTCATTATATTACAAAAGTAGAGGTAAAAAGTTTCATTATTACAATTTATTCTAAATCTCGTGATATCTATAAAGTGGGCGGTCAGATCAAATATGCGCCATCTATACACAATTCTACTGGTAGATAATAGGTCGGAACCCAGCTTAATTAAAAGTACCTTGAATTTGTTTACAGGATACAATCCTGTATTATACTACAAAAGTGTTAATTCACTTTAGTTGCATTACAAATATTAATGTTTATTTTATATTGAAATAATGATATAAGATCTTATAATAGTTAAATCATCTGGTTTCTTTGGTAATAGTTATATAATCTGATATCTAGGTATTGCAAATATTCACTTATCAACTATATTTCAACAACTTTTTATTATTTATACCAACAGATGGCTAATAATGAATTGCAAGTATAAGGTTGTGGGGTTTGAGAAAAGGAGGGAAATGGCAGAGGAGAAGATTGCAAAGGAGAATATGACAGAGGAGAATATGGCAGAGGAGAATATGGCAGAGGAGAAGATGGCAAAGGAGAAGATGGCAGAGGAGAATATGACAGAGGAGAATATTGCAGAGGAGAATATGGCAGAGGAGAAGATGGCAGAGGAGAAGATGGTAGAGGAGAAGATGGCAGAGGAGAATATGGCAGAGGAGAATATGGCAGAGGAGAATATGGCAGAGGAGAAGATTGCAGAGGAGAAGATTGCAGAGGAGAAGATGGCAGAGGAGAATATGACAGAGGAGAAGATTGCAGAGGAGAAGATTGCAGAGGAGAAGATTGCAGAGGAGAAGATGGCAGAGGAGAAGATGGCAGAGGAGAATATGATAGAGGAGAAGATTGCAGAGGAGAAGATTGCAGAGGAGAAGATTGCAGAGGAGAAGATGGCAGAGGAGAAGATGGCAGAAGAGAATATGACAGAGGAGAAGATTGCAGAGGAGAAGATGGAGATTGAGAATGTAGTCGGTGTTATAGAAGATAAAGAGGAAAATAAGGTTGAAGAGAAATTGGAAAATGTATTTGAGAAGAAAAAAGTGAAGGTAGAAGAGAAAAATAAAACTAAGATCAAAACAGAAGTAGACACAAACAAAAGAAATATCTACAGATGTATCGCCATAGCAACGGAAAGTATATTTCCATCGAAAACCCACGAGGTTTCATCCGATATATATACATATATATATATATATATATATATTGATATATTACGCTATTATAGATAATAGCATGAGTTATTTATCATTTAAATTAATCTAAGTCAATCTAAATCTTAAACATAGATAACTGACAAATCTAATAAATTAGTAAATTATTCTAACGACAATATATAATACTTTTATGAATTAAATTGCAATGCAGATTATGAAAATTAATTATTTCTAATTCCCTTCCATAATTCTATTGTTAATAATCAGCATCTTTTATATGTTGTATGTATTAAAACATGTATTAAAACATTCTATTTTTGTATCAACAAATATATATTACTTAAGACTATTTATCTTCTATATTGCATGGTCAACTGTTTAGAATTGCCTGGATATAAATCTCCTCACGTCTGTAACAATAGATAAACATATCCAGGTCAGTCTCCACAACTTCAGTTCCGGTGATCACATGGTACAGGTCCTCGAACTGAACCACACGACCTCTGTCTGTCCCATGAACTACCGTTAGTTGGAAATCCTCTCTGTGTTCATTGTTACACACATTCAGCCACTTTCACACACACACACACACATATACACACATACTCACCCACACACTCTCACACACTCCCACACACTCCCACACTTCCACATACACATACACACCAACACACTCCTACATACACACACTCTTATATACACACACACATCCCACTTTCACTGAAACACTCCATTATAACTACAATCATAAAAAAACTTCCCTAGACTACTCCATTCCTAACAAGTACTGACCTATATCTAACTTATCTTTACTATCAAAAATTTTCGAAAGGATTATTACCACCCATATCATTAAACATATCACCACCAATAGTTTAGATAATCTAATGAAGAGTACCTACAAACCTTACCATAACACTGAAACACTATTACTTAATCTTACCAATTACATTTCTAATAATATAAAATACAATCGTTTTGTAATTCTCATACTACTTGATTTAACTGCCTTTGACACGATAAACCACCAAATACTATTCGCTAAACTACAATCAATTGGAATACATAACACTATAATACAACTAATAAAATCTTATTTAACCGGTAGAACCTTCAATATTAGATCTAATAAACTAAGTAAAATTTTTAACTGCTCTCAAATCGGAGTACCTCAAGGTAGTGTCTTGGGTCCACTTTTATTTAATATATATATATCCGATATCGACTTAATTATGAACTGCTATAATGCTAAATATCACATATACGCTGATGACACACAAATTTACACATCCATAACATTTAATGAGTTACCGAATACACTAAAAGAAATCAATAGCATAACGACGAAATTAGAAAATTACTTTAATTATAATTACTTGAAATTTAATTTACAGAAAACTGAATGTATCATATTCCATAGTAAAAGTCATATGCCACCATCCATCACACATATTAAAATTGCAAATAAAGACATACCCATTAAGACTACTATAACTACTTTAGGTGTAATATTTGAATCTGACTTAACCTTCGATAAGCATATTTTATCAATAACTAAGCAATGTAACTATAAAATATTTAAAATAAAACAAATTAAACACCTTCTCAACCAGACATCACTCAAAATACTCACATCTGCCTACATTCTATCTAAACTTGACTACTGCAACTCACTTTTAATAAATATTAAAAGAAAAAATACAGAAAAAAACTTAAATTTCTAACCTTTAAACACAGATCCATGTAAAATTCTAACAATAATACATACAGCACTGAAAACTGATATCCCTAAATATAAAAATAATCTAAGATCATACAATAAAAAACTGCTTAAACAAGACATAACAAACAATTTCCCACAACTTTGGAATAAGCTACCCATAACTGTGAAAATAATACACATACATCCACATATACTCCTACATATAACCACATACATACATACATACATGCACACACTCACATACACACACATTCACATGCAACGCTCACACACTCCCATATACACATACACCCACACACACACATACATACACCGACACACACACACATACTCACAAATATACACACATACACACTCATACACACACTAACATACATACATACACCCATACACATACACACATCCACACACTCACATACACATACATTTACATGCAACGCTCACGCACTCCCATATACACATATACCCACAAACACACATACGCACTTAAACACACATACACACTCATACACACATACACACACTAACAACATACACCCACACATACAAATACTTACACACACTCTTATTAATAACTTACACACACTCACACATATACACACATACACACACTAACATACACACATACATACATCCACACACTCACATACACACACATTTACATGCAACGCTCACACAAACACACTAACATACACCCACACACACATACACCCACCCATTCACACATATACAAACATACACACACTAACATATATACATACACACACACTCTCATACACACACACACATACACACACACACACACACACACTTACATCAACAATATTAATAAGTGTTATATTACATAAAAATAATTGCTAAAGTTAAACAAATGTATGTAAACAAAGCAATTTTAGAGTGCAATTTAAACATTGACAATACAAAAACTGAACTACTAAAAAACACTAAACTGAAATATTCTGGAACTAAATGCATAATTATATTCCATATAGCCAATATTGATCACTTAAGCTGTAATTACATCTAAACTAAAAGAGTCAAACCTAGACCTGGATAAGAGATATTGACCAACACCTGACTCTTCTTTTAAAACTCATTTCGAATGTTATATCTAACTGAATATCAGACTATTAATTACTATATTGATTATAGTATTAATAGTATGTTTATGTAATTCTGGTTTCACTTGAATTATAAGCTTTATATAATATTACTAACCACAACATTTTATATATTCAATTTATATAACTAGGTAATAATAATAATATAATCATTTTCATATAACAATAGCAAAACATTCTCAATGAAAATAGTAGTACCATTAATATTCAGAATTCAGTTGCCCGAGGTTCCTAGTTCTATTTCTATATATCAAACACTTACTAAATAAATACAATATTAACTTTATATGTACATTGAAGATACACAACTCTATATTAGAATTAATTCTGCAACATTCAAGAAAACACTTATTGATTTTAACAACATAATATTTTACAATAATAATCTTACTACAAATTAATTTCTCAAATTAAAATAACAAATAAAATCTGTAAGACTTACAGACTTACAGACTTATAGACTTACAGACTTACAGAATTACAAACTTACAGACTTATAGACTTACAGACTTATAGAATTACAAACTTACATATTTACAGACTTACAGATTTACAGATTTATAGACTTACATATTTACATACTTACAGACTTACAGACTTACATATTTACAGACTTACAGACTTACATACTTATAGACTTACAGACTAAAAACTTACAAACTTACAGACTTACAGACTTACAGACTTACATACTTATAGCCTTACAGATTTACAGACTTATAGACTTACAGACTTACAGACTTACAGACTTACAGACTTACATACTTATAGACTTACATACTTACTGACTTACTGACTTACAGACTTACAGACTTACATACTTATAGCCTTACAGACTTACAAACTTACATACTTATAGACTTACAAACTTACAAACTTACAAACTTACAGACTTACAGACTTATTGACTTACTGACTTACTGACTTACAGACTTACAAACTTATAGACTTACAGACTTACAAACTTACAAACTTACATACTTACATACTTATATACTTACAGACTTACAGACTTATAGACTTATAGACTTACATACTTATAGACTTACAGACTTACAGACTTACAGACTTATTGACTTTACTTAGCTTCTCGTTTAATTCCCAAATATTTTCTAGATCGAGCTATTCAATATTTCCCTATACTTCCCTACACTTAGAACTATTGACATCCTATACATAAAGTAATTCCTACTCACATCCTATACTCTAAATAGTATAATGTTTCATTCCACTACCATCCCTTCTCAATCTTGTACACTCTTGCAATGCTCTACTTACACTTATTATATAACCATCCCATTCCTTACTATAATTCATATTAAAAACTGTATAAACGGACTGAAAAAATGCTTTATTTTACGTCTATTATTCCACTTGTAATTTGATTCCAGGAAAAAAGATAAAGATTTACAAAAGTTTTAAATTTTAAATATTTAACAAATATTATAAATAAATATGGATATTGGAAAATTGATACAATATGTCAGATTAAATATATCTATATGAAAAGTAGGTGATCAATTATATAGTAATAAGATATAGATGGCAAATATAGTGCTTTATTAGCTATAAAGAGCTCATATTTTTAAAATATTTAAAATAAGAATATTAATTTTACTTTCTTTGTAGATAGTCAAATATCAATACGCTAAATTCTTGCATTTTCAGTTTCAATAACACATCGAAATTCCTCTTTACATTTACGTAATTTCCATTTGAAATACTACGAGTTTTATATACTTCTCATAATCCATATTTCTTTTCTTATACACATTTTTGATAAAGCAAATTAGCTTTTAAATATATGATTAAATAAATCTTACACACTCACACACACACACATACTCACACACACTAAAGTCTAATCTCACCCTCACATAACCCTTAAAAAATCGACAATCACACATTTATACTTCTTTACTCACCCACTCTTACTTAAACTCATACTATCACACACTCTCTTTACCCACTCTCTTACCCACTCTCTTACCCACTCTCTTACCCACTCTCTTTACCCACTCTCTTTACCCACTCTCTTACCCACTCTCTTTACCCACTCTCTTACCCACTCTCTTTACCCACTCTTTTATCCACTCTCTTACCCACTCTCTTTACCCACACTCTTACCCACTCTCTTACCCACTCTCTTACCCACTCTCTTACCCACTCTCTTTACCCACTCTCTTACCCACTCTCTTATCCACTCTCTTACCCACACTCTTACCATTCTCTTACCACACTCTTACCCACTCTCTTATCCACTCTCTTACCCACACTCTTACCATTCTCTTACCACACTCTTAGCCACTCTCTTATCCACTCTCTTTACCCACTCTCTTTACCCACTCTCTTTACCCACTCTCTTTACCCACTCTTTTACCCACTCTCTTTACCCACTCTCTTTACCCACTCTCTTACCCACTCTCTTACCCACACTCTTACCCACTCTCTTATCCACTCTCTTACCCACTCTCTTACCCACTCTCTTACCCACTCTCTTTACCCACTCTCTTACCCACTCTCTTACCCACTCTCTTATCCACTCTCTTACCCACACTCTTACCATTCTCTTACCACACTCTTATCCACTCTCTTACCCACTCTCTTTACCCACTCTCTTACCCATTCTCTTACCCACTCTCTTACCCACTCTCTTACCCACTCTCTTACCCACTCTCTTTACCCACTCTCTTACCCACTCTCTTACCCACTCTCTTTACCCACTCTCTTACCCACTCTCTTTACCCACTCTCTTTACCCACTCTCTTACCCACTCTCTTTACCCACTCTCTTACCCACTCTCTTTACCCACTCTCTTACCCACTCTCTTTACCCACTCTCTTTACCCACACTCTTACCCACTCTCTTTACCCACTCTCTTACCCACTCTCTTTACCCACTCTCTTACCCACTCTCTTACCCACTCTCTTACCCACACTCTTACCCACTCTCTTACCCACTCTCTTTACCCACTCTCTTACCCACTCTCTTTACCCACTCTCTTACCCACTCTCTTTACCCACTCTCTTACCCACTCTCTTTACCCACTCTCTTACCCACTCTCTTTACCCACTCTCTTACCCACTCTCTTACCCACTCTCTTACCCACACTCTTACCCATACTCTTACCACACTCTTACCCACACTCTTAGCCACACTCTTACCCACTCTCTTACCCACTCTCTTACCCACACTCTTACCCACACTCTTACCCACACTCTTACCCACACTCTTACACACTCTCTTTACCCACTCTCTTACCCACTCTCTTACCCACTCTCTTACCCACTCTCTTACCCACTCTCTTACCCACTCTCTTACCCACTCTCTTTACCCACTCTCTTACCCACTCTCTTTACCCACTCTCTTTACCCACTCTCTTTACCCACACTCTTACCCACTCTCTTTACCCACTCTCTTACCCACTCTCTTTACCCACTCTCTTACCCACTCTCTTACCCACTCTCTTACCCACACTCTTACCCACTCTCTTACCCACTCTCTTTACCCACTCTCTTACCCACTCTCTTTACCCACTCTCTTACCCACTCTCTTTACCCACTCTCTTACCCACTCTCTTTACCCACTCTCTTACCCACTCTCTTTACCCACTCTCTTACCCACTCTCTTACCCACTCTCTTACCCACACTCTTACCCATACTCTTACCACACTCTTACCCACACTCTTAGCCACACTCTTACCCACTCTCTTACCCACTCTCTTACCCACACTCTTACCCACTCTCTTACCCACTCTCTTTACCCACTCTCTTACCCACTCTCTTACCCACACTCTTACCCACACTCTTACCCACACTCTTAGCCACACTCTTACCCACTCTCTTTACCCACTCTCTTACCCACTCTCTTACCCACTCTCTTACCCACTCTCTTACCCACTCTCTTACCCACTCTCTTACCCACTCTCTTACCCACTCTCTTACCCACTCTCTTACCCACTCTCTTTACCCACACTCTTACCCACTCTCTTACCCACTCTCTTACCCACTCTCTTACCCACTCTCTTACCCACTCTCTTACCCACTCTCTTACCCACTCTCTTACCCACTCTCTTACCCACTCTCTTACCCACTCTCTTTACCCACTCTCTTACCCACTCTCTTACCCACTCTCTTACCCACTCTCTTTACCCACACTCTTACCCACTCTCTTACCCACTCTCTTACCCACTCTCTTACCCACTCTCTTACCCACTCTCTTACCCACTCTCTTACCCACTATCTTACCCACTCTCTTACCCACTCTCTTTACCCACACTCTTACCCACTCTCTTACCCACTCTCTTACCCACTCTCTTACCCACTCTCTTACCCACTCTCTTACCCACTCTCTTTACCCACTCTCTCACCCACTCTCTTACCCACTCTCTTACCCACTCTCTTTACCCACTCTCTTACCCACTCTCTTACCCACACTCTTACCCACACTCTTACCCACACTCTTAGCCACACTCTTACCCACTCTCTTTACCCACTCTCTTACCCACTCTCTTACCCACTCTCTTACCCACTCTCTTACCCACTCTCTTACCCACTCTCTTACCCACTCTCTTACCCACTCTCTTACCCACTCTCTTACCCACTCTCTTTACCCACACTCTTACCCACTCTCTTACCCACTCTCTTACCCACTCTCTTACCCACTCTCTTACCCACTCTCTTACCCACTCTCTTTACCCACTCTCTTACCCACTCTCTTACCCACTCTCTTTACCCACTCTCTTACCCACTCTCTTACCCACTCTCTTACCCACTCTCTTACCCACTCTCTTACCCACTCTCTTACCCACTCTCTTACCCACTCTCTTACCCACTCTCTTACCCACTCTCTTACCCACTCTCTTTACCCACACTCTTACCCACACTCTTACCCACTCTCTCACCCACTCTCTTACCCACTCTCTTTACCCACTCTCTTACCCACACTCTTACCCACTCTCTTTACCCACTCTCTTACCCACTCTCTTACCCACTCTCTTACCCACTCTCTTACCCACTCTCTTACCACTCTCTTACCCACACTCTTACCACTCTCTTACCCACACTCTTACTCACTCTCTTTACACACTCTCTTTACCCACTCTCTTACCCACTCTCTTACCCACACTCTTACCCACTCTCTCACCCACTCTCTTACCCACTCTCTTTACCCACTCTCTTACCCACACTCTTACCCACTCTCTTTACCCACTCTCTTACTCACTCTCTTTACACACTCTCTTTACCCACTCTCTTACCCACTCTCTTACCCACACTCTTACCCACTCTCTTACCCACTCTCTTTACCCACTCTCTTACCCACTCTCTTACCACTCTCTTACCCACACTCTTACCACTCTCTTACCCACACTCTTACTCACTCTCTTTACACACTCTCTTTACCCACTCTCTTACCCACTCTCTTACCCACACTCTTACCCACTCTCTTACCCACTCTCTTACCCACTCTCTTACCACTCTCTTACCCACACTCTTACCACTCTCTTTACCCACTCTCTTACTCACTCTCTTTACACACTCTCTTTACCCACTCTCTTACCCACTCTCTTACCCACACTCTTACCCACTCTCTCACCCACTCTCTTACCCACTCTCTTTACCCACTCTCTTACCCACACTCTTACCCACTCTCTTTACCCACTCTCTTACCCACTCTCTTTACCCACTCTCTTACCCACTCTCTTACCCACTCTCTTTACCCACTCTCTTACCCACTCTCTTACCCACTCTCTTACCCACTCTCTTACCCACTCTCTTACCCACTCTCTTACCCACTCTCTTACCCACTCTCTTACCCACTCTCTTACCCACTCTCTTACCCACTCTCTTACCCACTCTCTTACCCACTCTCTTACCCACTCTCTTACCCACTCTCTTACCCACTCTCTTATCCACTCTCTTACCCACACTCTTACCATTCTCTTACCACACTCTTATCCACTCTCTTACCCACTCTCTTTACCCACTCTCTTACCCATTCTCTTACCCACTCTCTTACCCACTCTCTTTACCCACTCTCTTACCCACTCTCTTTACCCACTCTCTTACCCACTCTCTTTACCCACTCTCTTTACCCACTCTCTTACCCACTCTCTTTACCCACTCTCTTACCCACTCTCTTACCCACTCTCTTACCCACTCTCTTACCCACACTCTTATCCACTCTCTTACCCACTCTCTTTACCCACTCTCTTACCCATTCTCTTACCCACTCTCTTACCCACTCTCTTTACCCACTCTCTTACCCACTCTCTTTACCCACTCTCTTACCCATTCTCTTACCCACTCTCTTACCCACTCTCTTTACCCACTCTCTTACCCACTCTCTTTACCCACTCTCTTACCCACTCTCTTTACCCACTCTCTTTACCCACTCTCTTACCCACACTCTTACCCACACTCTTACCCACTCTCTTTACCCACTCTCTTACCCACTCTCTTTACCCACTCTCTTACCCAATCTCTTTACCCACTCTCTTTACCCACTCTCTTACCCACTCTCTTACCCACACTCTTACCCACTCTCTTTACCCACTCTCTTTACCCACTCTCTTACCCACTCTCTTAGCCACTCTCTTAGCCACTCTCTTATCCACTCTCTTACCCACACTCTTACCATTCTCTTACCACTCTCTTTACCCACTCTCTTACCAACTCTCTTACCCACTATCTTACCCACACTCTTTACCCACTCTCTTTACCCACTCTCTTACCCACACTCTTACCATTCTCTTACCACACTCTTACCCACTCTCTTACCCACTCTCTTATCCACTCTCTTACCCACTCTCTTACCCACACTCTTTACCCACACTCTTACCCACTCTCTTTACCCACACTCTTACCCACTCTCTTACCCACTCTCTTACCCACTCTCTTACCCACTCTCTTACCCACACTCTTACCATTCTCTTACCACACTCTTATCCACTCTCTTACCCACTCTCTTTACCCACTCTCTTACCCATTCTCTTACCCACTCTCTTACCCACTCTCTTACCCACTCTCTTACCCACACTCTTTACCCACACTCTTACCCACTCTCTTTACCCACACTCTTACCCACTCTCTTACCCACTCTCTTTACCCACTCTCTTACCCACTCTCTTACCCACACTCTTACCCACTCTCTTACCCACTCTCTTTACCCACTCTCTTATCCACTCTCTTACCCACTCTCTTTACCCACTCTCTTACCCACACTCTTACCCATACTCTTACCACACTCTTACCCACACTCTTAGCCACACTCTTACCCACTCTCTTACCCACTCTCTTACCCACACTCTTACCCACACTCTTAGCCACACTCTTACCCACTCTCTTTACCCACACTCTTACCCACTCTCTTACCCACTCTCTTACCCACTCTCTTACCCACTCTCTTACCCACTCTCTTACCCACTCTCTTACCCACTCTCTTTACCCACTCTCTTACCCACTCTCTTACCCACTCTTTTATCCACTCTCTTACCCACACTCTTACAATTCTCTTACCACACTCTTACCCACTCTCTTATCCACTCTCTTTACCCACTCTCTTACCCACTCTCTTACCCACTCTCTTACCCACTCTCTTATCCACTCTCTTACCCACACTCTTATCCACTCTCTTTACCCACTCTCTTTACCCACTCTCTTACCTACACTCACCCAGATGTCCTTCATATCACGACACAGAGATCCTCTGACCAATTGAACGCAAAAGATCTTTTTGAACCAATTCTGCACTCATTGTACACGGGTTTATTTGTATAGTCACACACTCGAGTCACACATATACATGTCACACACTCATTAGTCCCACATTTCAGTATTCTCTCTAATCTATTGAACACATTCTAACGCCCTCTATCTTCTAAATTCACAAGCATATCGCTACATCCCTTCCTTCGTTCCGTTACCTGTTTACGTTACCAGATACGAGGAGCCAGCTGCTCTGGAGATGCTACTTCCGGCTGAGTCTGACCGAACGTGCCTCGTCACGCTCCACTGAACTCCAAAATGTATTCTATACTAGCGGTTCCGACGCCAACCTAGACTATTGCAGCGCCATCTACCAGGTCTCAAATCATCGCGTTATTTCTATCTTACCTATACTAACTTGCATACATGCTTTTGCTACTCCTAAATTACATTCACTACCTTTTATTGCCGTTTTCATAGTTATTATATTCCTACCTTCCTTGATCTAATGTCTACCTACTTTAGGTACATTTAATATAAACTTATTTTCTGCTTATACTATGCCAATATCAATTATATTTACTACTCTTACCTACCCTTACTCATCCTACCTAACTATATCTATACTCACCTACCCTCACCTACCCTCACCTACCTTTACCTAACTTTACCTATACTCACCTACCCTCACCTACCTTTACCTAACTTTACCTACCCTTACCTACCCTCACCTACCCTCACCTACCTTTACCTAACTTTACCTATCCTCACCTACCTTTACCTAACTTTACCTACCCTCACCTACCTTTACCTAACTTTACCTACCCTCACCTACCTTTACCTACCCTTACCTACCCTCACCTACCTTTACCTAACTTTACCTATCCTCACCTACCTTTACCTAACTTTACCTATACTCACCTACCCTCACCTACCTTTACCTAACTTTACCTACCCTTACCTACCCTCACCTACCCTCACCTACCTTTACCTAACTTTACCTATCCTCACCTACCTTTACCTAACTTTACCTACCCTTACCTACCCTCACCTACCTTTACCTAACTTTACCTACCCTTACCTACCCTCACCTACCCTCACCTACCCTCACCTACCTTTACCTACCCTTACTCACCCTACCTAACTTTACCTACACTTACCTACCCTCACTCACCCTCACATAACTTTACCTACCATTACTCACCCTACCTAACTTTACCTATCCTTACCTACCCTCACCTACCCTCACCTACCTTTACCCACCCTCACTCACCCTCACCTACTCTCACTCACCCTCACCTACCCTTACCTACCCTTACTCACCCTCACCTAACTTTACCTATCCTCACCTACCTTTACCCACCCTCACTCACCCTCACTTAACTTTACCTACCCTCACCTACCCTCACCTATCTTTACTCATCCTACCTAACTTTACCTACCATCACCTACCTTCACCTACTCTTATAAACTTTCATCTATTCTCACATACTTTCAATTATTCCCATCTACTTTCAATAAAAATACTCATTTTTTTAGGCCAAACAAATTTTCTTTGAGATTTGTGGTCAGAATGAGGAATTTTTACCAAAAGCACCTTCAGCTGAAGATATTATTCACGATAAAGTAGGCCAAAATGACGGAGAATCGAGTAACCAAATCCAAGAAAATGGAAAATCCGCAAATACTACAATTAATAAAGACCAGAGTGCAGGAATATCTAAAGAAAGTGATCAATGTATAGATAATTCGATAAAAGGTGACCATAATTTAGGCACTTCTAATGAAAAAGACATATCTAAAGACAATATAATAGAAGAGGATCATGGTACAGATAATAAGAATAGAACCAATGCACATAATACTATAGAACAGGGCCATAGTTCAGATGATTGTCAAGAATGAGATCAAAGTTTTGATACTAAAAATTAAATTAAATTAATATTCTAATCATTTTGAAGATATATATATTATTATATAATATATTTATTTTATTGTTAAATTCATTAACTACATGCTCATTAATTAATCAGTTTATGTATCTGTAAGAAAACATATGTCCGCATATTATTTTGTATTATATTAAATGTAAAAAATCATTTCAATATTCAATATGCCTATTCAACATTATTATATCAAACTAAGAGCTATTTACAATGTGATGTTTATATAATATTGTATATTATTAATATACCAAATTTGCAATTAATCTGAAATGTTTGCTACTATAGGCAGCTACATACTATTCGCTTACATTAAATATGTATATGCATTGTAAATTATATTCAACAATATTAAAATTTGTTATAATTAATAAATATATTCTATATAAATTATATTAAAAGTTGTTAACATATGTTTAAATAATATTAATTGTAAAAATATATAAGTACAAACTGTAATTAAATATTATATATATTGAATTTATACAATATCTAAACGTGGATCATGTATCTAATTTAATCAATATTATTTTAAATATTCTTAAATTCCAATTTAAGACATTCCATTTTTAAACTTTGTATAGTTTTAATAATATTAGTATATTATCGTAATCTAATGTATTTATATATCGCATCATAATCTCAATCATGATATTAAATAAACATTTATTAAATACTAATTTCTTTTATTTAATATATAGATGTATTTTTCTTAATTTAGTATAATATAAATAAAGCTTATAACTAAATACAAATTAACATAGGAAAATCTAGTTGTGGAATTATATTGATGATAAAAATATATATATTATTGAAATGTAAATTAATTCTAATATTACGTTTTGCAAAATTTAATTATAATAGAATGACCTATATAACCAAAGATTAGTTGACCCCATTTGATTTATTAATTTAAATAATTCATAAAATATTCAGATAACCAGTATAATGATTAAACTTAATAAGATTATTTTTCTATATGTTTGTAAATTATTTAAAATTCATCTGTTAATATAATTAAAAGAACGATAATCTTAAAAATAAAATAAATTTCTATATAACTTTCTAAATATTTAAAATATTATTTAGAATAGTGGTCTCCCTGAAAAAGGTGATGATTTATATTTTAAATATAAATGGACAATATATCTTGTCGTCGTGTTCAATATCGTAATATCAGTTATATTATATATAATCTGTAATATATAATCTAGGTTTTCAAAGTATTTTAGTTTTCAAAAAATTTAATTCTGATTAAATAATCAGAATTAAGTTTTTGAATATATGAGTCATATAAATGAATTATATCTAAGTTAATAGTTTTTAATTAATTATTATTCTTGTAACAAAAGTATTAATTATTTATGATAAATATAATTTTCTAATTTAAGCTAAAACTTATAAAAATCTTCATTATTAATTATTTTTAAAATAAAATATTTTGACAATCGATAGCTTTGGAATATATATGCACATATGTGATTACTATATGAAATAAGTAATATTATGATGTGTTATCTCTAGAGTCAATACTTTAATTTCTTGTATAAACTTTATATATAATATAAACTCCTCATTATACTTACTATATCAACATATAGTGTTTAACACATAGGAGGCTGTTTACTCTATCAATTACACTAAATTCTAGGGTAATTTTACTTATTTTCCTTCAATGCTTCTATTCATACTACACAGGGAAGTCGGTTTCAATATTTTCCCACTACATATTGAAGTAAATTTTGTCCCATTACATATTTGAGATAGTTTACTTTTCTCTATCCCATTACAGCGTCAAGTTGTGTTTCAACCTTCAAGGTTAATGTCTACAGGTTGGGAAAAGAGAATAGATCGTCAACCAGAAAGAGATTCCACGATTTACAAGTAACTACAAATTTATTTTCTAATTTGACTTTGAAAAATTCAAATATAATTCGTATATATAAAATTATTAATGATATTATTTCTATCATTTTAAAAAATTCATATCAGAAACTATTTCATTCAAAACAATACAAATATATTAATTTGTATATTATGTATTAATGTAAATTGTATTATTTTTAACAGGGATGCCAGAAATAGTAAACATCCTAATAATAATCGTGTTTTTGTTTTCGGATATACTGGAACTGGTGCTCTTGGTTATTTGTTAAATCAAAAAATGTTAAAATGCATGTTTTATTGAAATGACATATTGTTACAGCTTTTCAACTATACCCTAATGATAACAGATATCGCCTTTATCAGGTATCAAGGAGTATATTGAGCCGACTAAACAAAAGAAGCCTCGAGATAAACAACTCATACCTAAACGACTGGATTTCCTGAATAAAAATGGGATTAAGGTCAACAAATAAATTATAATTCTTTCTTTGTATGTACTTTTAACCATTCCATTTATTTGAAATTTTAGATTTAGTAGTAGAATCACTTGCAAGCTAAAGTATAAAAATAAAACTACGAATGTAAATTTTATAAAGACTATTAGAGTAAATTTAGAGAATTCTAGAACTCAACATAAGTTATATGAATTATATTGATTAACTATAATAACATTGGATTAAGTTTATAATTCTCTCCTCTCAGATAATCGATGTGGCATGCGGATATGGTTTTACTGTATTTATAGGTCACCATGGCAACGGATATAAACTCTTCGGGTGCGGCATTAATACAGATTCTCAAATTGGTTTCCAGGGAACTCAGAAGAAACGTTTATTCTACATTTTTAAATCCTTTTTAAATAGTACTTTTTATACCTTATTCATTATCTCACTATATAAGTTACTTCTCTTTTCTCTTTCTTATACTATTGTATTTGATATAACCCACCCTTATCTACTCACTCGTATCACCTTTCATTTATCTAGCTCTCTATAATGATTATTTTAATATCCTATTGTATACTAGCAAAATATATGTATTTAAATCTATATTAATAACTATTCATTTTCATCAGCCTCCTTTCATGCTATCGAACCTCAACATATCAAAATCTCTTCGGATATTGATGAAAAATACAAATTCACTAAGGTTTTAGTATTTTAAAAGAACAAAAAAAATTGTTACGCATTCTAGCATAAAATAACTAATATCTAGAAAATTCTCTATCCATCTTAAATTCGTTTACATATTATTTAACTATCAGTTACATTAATTAAATATTAATTCGCTACTTTATTCATGAGCTTATCACGAGTCGCGTCTAAACGATTGCAATTCTGTAATCTTACACCTACATCTACTGGATTAAACCACCAATGAACACAGTCGAACATTTGCATTGTATTCTAGGAATGTTTACTTTCTTAATAAAATTCATTTTATTTATTAATTTTGTGTAATCTACTCTTCGGAAGTACCCGCATTTTGCGACATTACCAATACCGTATACACTACAAACTCATAGATTTCATGTGGTAGGGCTCATACTGTCGCTATCGCTGATTCCAATTCAGGTTAGCACTATATTACTCAAGTAGAATAGTATTCGAGTAGAATACTAATTAAATAAAATAGCACTTATATATAATATTACTTAATTATAATATTACTTAATTATAATTTAGAAAAAGTGTACTTATGTAGCATACTAATTAGGTATATTTGTACTTATGTAGAATAGTTTCTACTTATATTAAGTAAAATAATATACTAATAAGATTTAAGTTAGAATAATTGAACATTCTCTATTGTATCATCTTAAGTAATATTCAACTTTCTATAATTCATCCCATCGACTCTATCCTAAGAATATTAATACTTTAGTGATCTCTTTTGGCAATAATTCTTATGGACAATGTGGCAGAAAAATCATCGAAGGCGAATTATTCAAGTTATACAGAACTCATATTCAGTGCTCTCCCAACATCTTCAAACTACTTCACCTTTTTCTTATTATTTTCTTTAATAGATCTAGACTTTCTTCTATCTACCATCTCCATCTTCTGTTCACGTACGCTATCTATTATCTAATATGCATCTTACGTCAACCACCAACATCTTCTTTTCTATTTGTAATTAATTCATTAATTACGTATTATAAATAATTATTTACATATCTAAGCTCTTAATATTAGTAAGTTCCTAGATTCCAAATAATCATAAAACTTTACGTTAACTCCATCTTTTACCTCCAGGGGTTCCCAAGTAACCAATCTCCTTTCGACGTTCACTAACGCTCGCCTGCAGGATGTACAGTGCGGTCAAGACCATACAATGCTGCTGACCGATGACGGCCGTATCTACGCCTTTGGACTAGGTGCGGATGGTCAGATAGGTCAGTTGGCGGCGGTGTTATTGAGGGCGTGGGGTGGATAGTCATAGTAGCAGTGTTTAGTTAATCATTGAACTTAGTAAAGGGATGGCAGGTTAATAAAGGGAGAGGTTCGGCTTAGTACTGGAATGGGGAGGAATTAGAAATGTTTAGCCTTAGTAAATGATGAGGTTTAGTTGGGAAAGAACTACAGTTCATAATGTAATTAGCTGGGAATAGAAAAGTTATAAGCAGGTCTTAGTATAGTATTATGATTTAATAGGCCAGGATAAATAAAGGCATAAATATAATATTGGTAGAGTTCATATGTGGAAAAGACGGGAGTTAGTTAATACTGAAGCTCACAAGAATATAAGAGTTTAGTGTAATGCGTATTGCTTGATAAATAGTTATATTTGGGTAGCTCTGTAAGGTGTAGGGTATATTTAAAATGAGGGGTGTAGCTTATTAAAGTAAGGGATGATTTTTGATAAAGAATCTTTAATTTTATTGAATTATTAAAAAAAACTAATTAAGATATTAAAATTACAGTAAAAATTATTATATTAGTTAAACCCCTAATAAATAATGATATACCTAATTTTTACATAACTGTCTAATTCAACCGATGGACTAAAATATATCTTAATAATCCCTCGTATTCTCTCCAGGTCAAGGTCATTATAATTCCGTTGATATGCCTACTCTGATAAAGGGAGAAATTGAAAATGAGACCATAGTACAGATTTCATCAAAAGCAGACTGCGTTCTAGCTGTAAATGGTTCAATTCAATATAAATAAATGCATTGATAAGTTTTAATATCTCAGTCAGATTATCTGAGGTCCTCGATAAAATAAATGATGTAATTATATTTTTTGTAATCTTACGTACTTATAATATCAATTAATATATTTTTACTATTATTATATATAATGATATTTATATAACAAACAAAATTCCTCTATGTTGAATTTATTGCCTAATTGACCATGAATCAGAACAAAATGATAGTTTTATCAAATTCTTCCAAACATTAAACAGTACAATTATTTATTTATCTTTTTGATGAAAACCATAACTATTCTGTTATAAAAACTTGCATCGAATAAACAATCACACACTTTATACTATTTAGGAAATCTTCTAAATTTTGTAACATTCAATCGATAAGTTACCTTAAGTTATTCAACTAGGGTAAGATCATTAAATATATTATAGGTAATCATAATTAATTCATTGATTATAAATAAATTACATATAAATAAATAAGTCTCTTCCAATTCACTAAATAATAAGTTAATAATTGAATAAAAATATATTATTGTTTATGTGATATATGATATACGATATATATATATACATATATATGTATGATTTATTGATATTGTATTATTTAAATATGCATATATGCATACTAGATTATAATTTACATATACAATTTACATTATTATTAAATTCAAGTTTCAATAATTAATTCAAAATCTCGATACCGTAGATAAAATTTATAGAATCTCATTTGAATTAAATTATTGATATACATATAATATGAACTTTTATTGTTTGCGTTATTAAAAATAAATACATTCCATTATTCTTCCGTAGTATATATTATTGTAGGATTTTATAATCTAAAATAATGTAAGTAACTTAATATATATACATTACAGGTCTCACGGACCATTAGACATAACCTCATATGACTTTTCCCCTCCTCTAAATCTAGATAAAGGTGATCTATTTGGCTGGGGCAATTCAGAGTATAATCAGCTATCTGTAGTATCAGATGATACTACTCAGGTTTTTGTAGTTATTTAGTATTCACAGCAAATATATAACTATGTAGATATAATGTATACAGGATTACTTGGAAATATTTAGTTTTAAATAATCATATCAAAAAATTGTATTGACAATTAATATAATTAATTAAATATTTATATATATATATTATATAGTTTAACATAATGTTACAAATATATTTTCTCTTTTGAAAATAGTCTTTAGATAAACAAGTTACTTCTTCTTCGAACTATCTTCATATTGTAGGTTTCTCTTCCACGGAATCTTCCCTTTAAAAACATTGGTAAAGTGAAGAAAGCCATATCAGCTGGCAGTATGTGTGCAATACTGAATGGTAAACTAGTGTGAGAAAAAACGGACGATTAGTCCAAATATTTTAAATATTTAAATGAAATACATTTATTTTTTATTGTAAGCAAATAATTCTTTATCAATGAAAAATAATTATTAGAATTGACTCAGAATTTATTGTATATAATCATATCATATTTTATAGCTATCGAATATATATATGCATATCTGGTATCAAATATCAGAAAAACTTAAAAATTAATATATATTAAAATTCCTTTGTGATTTTTAATATAATTAATACTTTTTATTTCCTTTGTTATAATGAATTTAATATTTATTATAATTTGTCAAAATAATCTGTTTTAATGATTAAATAATTCCCCCAAATTTACAATATACCAATAAACCAGATTCGATAAACAATTAATTATCCCCCATTCCATCGTTACCAGACAATGGTGAAGTATTTGTATGGGGCTACGGCATTCTGGGAGCTGGGCCCTCTGTCACGATGGCAACCAACCCTATTCCTTTAGACCACACCCTCTTTGGACGTACAGACTTCTCACCAGAAAGTAGAGTAGTTGATATTGAGGCAGGACTTAACTATTTCATGGCAACTACTGGTAAGTGGGGGTTTGGTGAGTGAATAATGATAGACGAATGGAGGTTATAAGTTGGGGCTTAACTATTGTAGGGCAACCGCTGAGTGGAGCTACTTAGTTTGTCTATTAGATTTGGTTATATAGGGTTTATATAGGAAATTAAATAGGGGTGGGTTCTAGAGATGGTTGACATGTTGTATACATTAAATACACCTTGCTCGTATAGGTTGCAAGGAGTATAGAACTAGTGGAAAGGTGATAGAGAGTGATAATGTTTGCGCAGTATGTATCTCATAACTTGGGATCACATTATTGGCCCTATAACATGGAATTCTTTATGTAGAATTTTCAATTGTGATTAACTACTTGTAGTTTCAAATAACTTTATCTTTTACTAGATTTAGGAGAACTTTATGTTTGGGGTAAAAACAAAATGGGGAGCCTTGGAATTGGACACAACAATGATCAAATGTTTCCCTTGAAGGTTATTATTAGAGTGTGTTTGAACGTAATTGATCTGGGATAGCATTAGATATAGGGTGTAAAATATTGTGTTATGATATAGATTAATTTAATGAATACTACTTCTTCAAAAAAATATTATTCTCCTAAGTATTTGATCTATAAAATACACAATATCATCGCTGAATCATTTCGTTAACTCATTTCTATTTATTGGCTAGGAATTATTATTTAATACAAATTGTAAGTAAATAAAATGTACTAATAATATATATTCATATTATTTATTATTACAAATTAAAATACTTTCCTATTTATATATATATATATATAGTTATACTTAATATTATATATAAATCCATGCAGGCTCACATACCAGGTCTCGTAAAGAAAATCAGTTGCGGGGTTGATCATACAGTGATATTAGCTAATTCGTTTGATTTATAATGAATATTCAAAAAATTCTATTATCTGTGATATTGTTCAAATGTATATATCAAAATGTTAATTTTATGTCAAATTTATATAAGAAGTATATTTATAATTTATTATTTTTAATAAAGTATATTTTTTATTATTTTCCTTATAACATATATTGAAAAATTTTATTTTGGAATGTTTTTATTTCAATTGTAATTTGATATTGTATATATAAATATAAAACACTACAATTTGAAGTAATAAATATATACATGTTATTACAAAATGTACTTTTACAAAAGTATTATATTATTTACCCTATTATAATCAAGTAATCCGATGCTACAGAATATTATTATTATTCTGTTCTTATATATAAATATTATTTAAAATTATCGAAACTACAATTTAAAAATAATTTTAAAACTAATAAATCAATTATGATGCATAAATATGTATATCAATTATTATAAATAATTTCAAGATAGGTGTGATATTAATACTTTGTTTATGCAAATTCAATAATTTACTAATAATATATACTTCTTAATAATTCCTTGTTAAATTATATTTATTTAAAAGTCTCTTTTCGTATATGTTACTGTTAATTTATATAATGTACCATCTGAAATGCATAGTTTAATATGAAAAATTATCTAACTATTTAAAATTATTAAAATATATTGGTTTCTTATGAATAAACAAAATATCATGATGATTATATAAGTTGTATATGTAATTATTGATAAAGAATTGAAACAATATTTTAAAATGGCATTCCCTACTATTTTAGAGTATTCATATATGCAATTATATCACCAATATGAATTATAATATATGCAGAAATTTAAGTTGTAAATTATAGTGCGTCTTAGAATATACTTTATAATTTATAATATACACTTTAATCATTTAATATATAGTATACATTTTTATATCTAATAAGCATATCTATGATCATACTTATTATAAATATCTTAGGTATTATTTTACCCATAAAGCTTTTTAAATTATAAAATTTGAAAAATTACTTGCAAGGACATACATATTTAAATATGTCTATTGTTATTAAAAATATTCTTAATTTATCTCGATATAACCATAATAATATATCACTTTATAAATATACCCCATTACTTTTAAAAACAATAGTGAACCAAGTAAGTGGTATTAATCTATTACAATTAATATTACAAATTATAAAAATATTTACCATATTAATTTATTTATATTATATAAAATCTTATATCCAATACAATTTATAATAAATATGGCAACTAAAATAATATATACATGATTTGATTTTATAATCCACTTAATCTTACGATATAAATATATTGTCTGAAAAATCAAGATTCAATGTAATAACCAACTATTACTGTATGAAACAGAACCTCCCATTATTCAGTCTATCTCAAAAGCTACGTTAATTTAACTTCGACCATTATATTATGAATTTAATTAAATTTTTAGACATTAATATTCTAAGATCATCATGGTTGGCATTAAGTAGTTGTAATAGACTATATCAGTCATGATCCAGTTAAAATATAAATAATATTTACTTATCAGGCGGAAATTAATATGTTATTATTAATTATGTTTTTTTATACTTTTTAAATGTTAATCATAATATTTATTATGGTATATTTATTAAGTTCTATGTTAAATTTTTTTAAAGTTTTTATTGCGATTGCCTATAATACCATATCAATAGAACAATATCGATCTTATAAAATCTATCAGATTACTTTTAATTAATAATACTTTATAATCTTTAGTGTAGGTCACTTCATAACTATTTATATAGTAGGATATATTATATATTATATTATACTATATATTATATGTTCTAATAAATTATTTAATATTCATTATAATTAATATATGTTATAATTACAACTATGATTAAAGTTAAATCATAACCCTAATCTAATTAATACTATACATCAAATTCATCATTAACAAATTATGATAATTTAATGTGATTTTCCTTGGAGTGATTTTCCATATAGATTCGCTACAGTAAAGAATCATGCCCGCTTATTTATTTAATGGTATACAATAATATTAAAATCATAATAAAGTCATTTAATTTTTTACATTGGTCGATTTATTTTTTTATTGTAATAGAAACAGATTTTAAAAAACTATTATATTACTGTATTTCTAGAAATAATATTAATTATAATATTATTTGTAGATTTATATGTAATTTTATTTGCCCTGTAACTTTATATTTTATATATTCCAATATTCGATAAATAAGTAAATATCACAATATTGTGATTTAAATTATTTTAAAACTATTATATATTATATATATCATAAATTTTATAATATATTTATATCATATCTTATTGAAAACAATGTATTCAATATATCTTCAGATAATAAATTAATCATTATACAAATTTATATTGTTTGTTTACATTGTCAAACATATAATAAGTACCTTAGATTACATTATCTTAGATTCTTATATCCAAATATATATGAATAATATAAATACTTATCATTTTTTTATTTACAATATTTATATATTTATAAATAATCATATATAACATTTTAGTTTCATTAATTTTCTTACAACGATAATAGAAGTCATCGACTTACTGCTCGCAAGCATCAGTGGGCAATGTGGCCACAAGTAGTGCTACGAAGGGTGGATTCTTTGCTAAAATGCTACGAAAAGCTGGCATTCCAATAGATCTGAAGCACAGTCGTATGGTTAGTATCCTATTCCTTTGCGGAGAGAAAGATATATATAAATATTAAAGGAATATATATGTGAATTTAAATACTTTTAAATATCAATTAAAGATTATATTGTCTTATTTTATTTTTAATACATTTATTATAATCGGTTTAATATTAAATATTGACCTCTATCTTATTTAACCTTCTCAATCATGTTATTGTAGAAATTGAAGATCTCGGCCCTCAGGATATATCTCTGCTCTGTAGAATTAGTTGATTACAATGAATTTGTCAAAGGTTTAATTGTGTGTTTAACTTGAAGTTTAATAATATAATAAGTTATTAATATATTGTTATTTACTAATGATAATAGGATTATATATTAAGATTTATGTTTAAATTTATAATATATATAAAATTGTTATACCTATATTTAACTTAGTAATATATATTTAAGTTGAAATTATTATATATATAAATGTAATTCTTTTGTTCTATCTGATTTCCATGTCTATATACTAATTGTTTTATATATTTTAGAATTTAACTTGCCCGATACATTCAATACCTGGTTTCGATTGACAGAATTACATATATGGTTATATACACTTACTTACTATGATATACACTAATTTTATCATAATTTTAATAACTTCTTTATTTAACCCTTTTTGTGTCAATAATTTTTTCTGTACATGGTTATGGTAATCACTAGATTTTACGTATATTTCAATATTTTACTATGGTCAATAAAATAGCTTATAGCTTGGTAAATATTAATATTAAGAATATAAAAGTATCTATGTTATTATCATAACACAATTATATCATAGTATATTTTATAATTAAAAACAATAAAGTATGAATATATCCTGAGTATGTAAAAAAAATAATATATTTTTACTAATTATTATTTTACTAATATTTATATTTAATTAATGTAGACATATCTCATATAAGTAATATATAATATAATAATCTTCACAATGGTTTTTAAAATTAATTAAAATAATAAATATTGTAAAAGTTATAATACATAAACGTCACCGTATATTACGTTCATTTTACGATAATTTCTATAAATATTTTACGATATTTTATAAAATATTTATATTAATTTTACGATATAAATCTACTTTTTTGCATATAGGAACTATTTTTTTATTTGTGTTCTAAATATATTTATATTTTATATATAAATAAACAAATATACCGAAAATTCTAATTATATTTATTTAATATCAATTCGGAATATTCAATAAATGAATAAAATTATTATGGATAATTTTATTTTTCTTATATAATGTTAATTATCTAAACAATATTTTATATAAACTTATTAATATTAATACATAATATTAAAAATTGAAATAATATTTATAAAATAAATATTTTTAATTTAAATAGAAATATCTTTAAAACAGAATAGTAAGTAATTAGTTATTATAAGTATTTTCGCGACGATTTGGGATCTTGATTATTACGTAAGCGTGACAATCCTTAACATCAACCAAACAAGGGTTAACAAGGGTTAAGCAATGATTTTTATTGTGTAGATATATTTCTAACTATAAATAAATATATTGATCTGTTAAGCATTATATGCTGTATGTTTTCTCAATTGAACAAAAAATACATAATTCAGTAGAAAAAATGAATAAAACATTAACTTCATTGTATTATCTATTATCCAGATTATCTCCTTTAACTTATTTAACTACTTTAATCTTTTAACTCCTTTAACTACTTTGACTTCCTACTTTAACTCCTTTAACTTCTTTATCTACTTTAACTCCTTTAACTCCTTTAACTACTTTAACTTCTTTAACTTCTTTAACTCCTTTAACTACTTTAACTACTTTAACTTCTTTAACTACTTTAACTCCTTTAACTACTTTAACTCCTTTAACTACTTTAATTTCTTTAACTACTTTAACTCCTTTAACTACTTTAACTCCTTTAACTACTTTAACTTCTTTATCTACTTTAACTCCTTTAACTACTTTAACTCCTTTTACTACTTTAACTCCTTTAACTACTTTAACTCCTTTAACTACTTTAACTTCTTTAACTCCTTTATCTACTTTAACTCCTTTAACTACCTTAACTCCTTTCACTACTTTAACTCCTTTAACTACTTTAACTCCTTTAACTCCTTTAACTCCTTTAACTACTTTAACTACTTTAACTCCTTTAACTACTTTAACTTCTTTATCTACTTTAACTCCTTTAACTACTTTAACTCCTTTTACTACTTTAACTCCTTTAACTACTTTAACTCCTTTAACTACTTTAACTTCTTTAACTCCTTTATCTACTTTAACTCCTTTAACTACCTTAACTCCTTTTACTACTTTAACTCCTTTAACTACTTTAACTCCTTTAACTCCTTTAACTCCTTTAACTACTTTAACTACTTTAACTCCTTTAACTTCTTTATCTACTTTAACTCTTTTAACTACTTTAACTCCTTTTACTACTTTAACTCCTTTAACTACTTTAACTCCTTTAACTACTTTAACTCCTTTAATTACTTTAACTTCTTTATCTACTTTAACTCCTTTAACCTCTTTAACTCATTTTACTACTTTAACTCCTTTAACTACTTTAACTCCTTTAACTACTTTAACTACTTTAACTCCTTTAACTACTTTAACTCCTTTAAGTACTTTAATTCAACAACCAACATTAGGCTGGTGATGGTGCGTTTCGTGAAGGAGGGAGACACCGGGTTATACATGCGAAATAAGATGCTGGAATCGATGTGGATAGATGTTGACAAGAGATCTAGAAAACTCGGGGTTATAAGTTGTTTATTACGGAGAAGTTTTATGCTTATTTTAGGGATAATAAAGAGGTTATTTTTATTTTCATTTGATGAGGAATATGGAGGTTAATAAAGAATAATTGACTTGGTTTTTCTGTCTTAATGAAAATGGAATTAGCATCAATATCAAGGAGAAGGTACTTTGATAAGTTATTTAAAATAATTTGGGGATAAGGATAATAGTAAGTCAGTGAATAGTGTATTCACAAATTGAAAACTAAAACCCCAGTCAAAAGATATTTGTGGGTGGTATTTAATGGGTAATTAGGTTATTTAGAAATTAATAAACAATTAGAACATTTTAATGAGTTATATTTTAGCATTAAAAGTGAATTAAAATATACAAATTGATATTTTATTTTAAAAGATGTCACATATGTTTCTAAATATTTTCATCGGTAACTAAATATTAGCAAATAAAAAAAACACTGAATTTTGATTATCGAGATCACTTGAATAAACAAAATTACTTCTCAGACAGACAAAGTAAGTCTCTCAAATAGGTCGGAGGGCATTGGAGAGATTGCTGGTCACTTTAAAGCTGCTTTGTTTGCATACGATGAGGCAAGTCTAGAATTTATTTATATGTTAACATTATATAATATAATCGTCCTGTTTGATCCTGTTTGATAGTAATATAAATTAATTATGTAACTTTCTCAGGATATACATTTTATATTATATAACCACAAGGTCTACTCACTCTCTAACCCCAAGGTCTACTCACTCTCTAACCACAAGGTCTACTCACTCTCTCTAACCACAAGGTCTACTCACTCTCTAACCACAAGGTCTACTCACTCTCTAACCACAAGGTCTACTCACTCTCTAATCACAAGGTCTACTCACTCTCTAACCACAATGTCTACTCACTCTCTCTAACCACAAGGTCTACTCACTCTCTAACCACAAGGTCTACTCACTCTCTAACCACAAGGTCTACTCACTCTCTAACCACAAGGTCTACTCACTCTCTAATCACAAGGTCTACTCACACTCTCTAACCACAAGGTCTACTCACTCTCTCTAACCACAAGGTCTACTCACTCTCTAACCACAAGGTCTACTCACTCTCTAACCACAAGGTCTACTCTCTCTCTAACCACAAGGTCTATTCAGTCTCTAATCCCAAGGTCTACATTCTAACCTCAGGGTCTACTTTCAAATGATATGGTCCTTGCTGGAGCTGTCTGGAGGAATTTCTTTGAGATGGAATGTGAAGATCCAGAACACATTGAACTAATGGTAGCCTATATCCGTAAACAGGTATCTTAACATTATCCTCTAGCTACATATTACTGTAATAAAGATAAGTAAATAGACATCTTAACATTACCCTTTAGCAACATATTACTGTAATAAAGATAAGGAAATAGACATCTTAACATTATCCTCTAGCTACATATTACTGTAATAAAGATAAGGAAATAGACATCTTAACATTACCCTTTAGCAACATATTACTGTAATAAAGATAAGGAAATAGACATCTTAACATTACCCTTTAGCAACATATTACTGTAATAAAGATAAGGAAATAGACATCTTAACATTACCCTTTAGCAACATATTACTGTAATAAAGATAAGGAAATAGACATCTTAACATTATACTCTAGCAAAATATTGGATAAATAATGGATAAATTATTAAATTTATTTCAAAATATTAAAGAAATATTCTGGAAACAGATATATTCATACATTCCCTAACTGATTAATATTAAAATCATTCCATTCATAAACTATAGTTATTATATAATTCCATAAAGATTTAGCGAATAAAGAATTTATTAAATAATATTCTACAATTTAACTCCGATTTATAAAATCTATTGTATTAATATATTACATTATAAAAAAATTGCAGATTAAATAAAGCCTTAATGAAGTAACCACCACATTTCGCTCTTCCATAATTTAACTACCTATACTATGTTTCAATTAGTTTATCATTCTATGTCATGCTTCAAGGATTTAAATCCCTATGTAATGCTTCGATATCTTAACAACTTTATATCACGTTTCGGTGATTTGACTATCCGATATTATTCCATTTCTCTTGTATATACATCACATGTCAATGTCAGCAGATTATACCTTACTAAATCCCATACAGTTGCAGTTCATGGACACTCAGAGTTGCAAAGAACTGATAAGCATTGGTACCGTGCGTTTCCTTCCTTTGCGCGGAGATATTGAAAATATAAAACGAAATAGAGATATCCTGGAACAGATTCACCGACGACTCTCATAGTCTGTGCAGGGAAGGGATTATTATGTAGGGGAGATATTTGAGGATGCTGGGTGAAAGGATTCGAATAGTAGCTGGATAGCAGGAACAAGTAGTTATAACTACCATATTATGGTTAGGTTTTCCTATATTACGAAGGATCTATATTATCGTTTCCTACATCAGCGACTTTTCAGTTGCATTGCCTCGATATACTTTGAATCTACATATACTGGCCTCAAATTCAGTCTACGTGAATACTGTTGGCAGAGTTGGAAATGAATTTTGTTTTTATATTTACAATATTGTCCTCGAAGATTTTGATCTACTTATATTTATCTTTGTAAACTAATTTGTTTATTTTTAATTTTACTATTTATAATTTTAATTTAATATCAACTTTAAAAGCAGTTTATTTGAGATATTGTCTATATTATTACAGTGAAAATGCTATTATATTTATTTAAATTTAAATCATGTACATATTACATTGGTATTTACGTTATTTTATAAATATTAAATAAACTGAAATGTTGGGTGTTTAATCCAATATTTAAATTAATTTATTGAAGGTCAATTTGAGTATTGTAGAACAATAGAATGAGAACATGTGTTTATTCATCTATGGTGTGTTCTTATTTATATCAATATAGTTAATATAATGTGTGAGCAAATCATTGTTATTAAAAATAAACACTCACTGGCATTTAAATATACATTGTATGAACTACCTCGATATATAATCTACAACATAAATCTACCATAGATACCTTCTAGTGAATATATATAACTGACTCTAGGTCACAATATAGAAAGGGCAATTTCTAAATAGATTTTGTCTATCTAATAGTAGTTTGTTTAATATCGATATTTTTTATATATGAATTTACGAAATGTATATAAATATCGCTAAATTATAGATTGACTTAGGTTATAATGTTTTCATATATAAATAATGTAATTATTTAATTATATTTAAATTCATTTAATTTTATCTATAGTTCAATAAAGTATATTAATACAAAATTAATGTGTTAGTTAATATACAATGTATCAGTATTTAATTTACATTCTAGTAAAATATTAACTAGATTAATTTTGGATTATAAAGATATAAAAAATAGTTAACCATATTATATAATATTTATTGTATATATTGTTTTCTATGTTATATATTATGTATTGTATGTTATTCAATAATAAGGGTAAAAATGTTAAATGATCCAAAACCTAACATTAGCAATGTATCGGCATATATCGACGTATAAAATTGAATTAAAATATAATAACTAATATATGAGGAATTTAGTAAATTACGAACTCTAGCTCGAACTTATACTTTTGCGCATTTATATGATTTTTATAATATTTTCCAATTATCCCAATTCATAATTATTAAATATTATTAAATAATAACTTCATGTAATTAATATTTATTTGTAATTGAACTTAATTTTAAAACATTTTCTTACTAGCGACAATACAAATTGTTCTAAAGGTCAAAAATAAAAAAATCCATTCTATTATTTTATTAATCATGGATTTATATAACTTAGATTATTACAATTATCTGAGATTAATATTATGAACTCAATTAGTAATAACTGATTGGTTGAATTAGTTTTTATTAATTATAACACTTCCCCTTTGTTCTAAAACAAATCAAAATAAACGTTAAATTAAATGTTAGCATATTTATATACCAATGTTCTTCATTCAATGAGATCATATAATAGCCAAGTATAGAATGATGTATAGAATATATATATATATATATATATATATATATAGTGCGTTCATTTAAATCACTATAGTGAATTCATTTATAGAAAATTCAATTTATAAATTGAATTTTATCAAGTATATTTTCAATATTCACCCAATATTATATTTTGTAATACATTATTTTAAAATTAATATGTATATAGTTCAATATTCTTAAATAATTTAAAATTAATATAATTTAAATTTGTATACTAAGTATAAATTCATAATCATTTGTATTTCTATCTAATCGGAATATTTTAAATAATCTCAATTGTATAAAGCTTTTGATTATTGTAATTTAATTATTAAAATAATTCTTTCGGGGGATGATATTATTTAGAAGGTAATAATATATATTAATACAAGTAATATATATTATAATAAATGGCTTATATCGTTATATTAAATATAATAAAAAATGATCTTCTGTGTAGTCTTGGGTGTAACTATATTAGATACTACATTTAAAAGGAATTTCGTGACGTTTGACTATCGCTTTAGATTAATTGTTGTATAATTAATCACGATTTGTTAACAATTGTTAAATATTAGAGATTAAAAAAATAAACTTTGAAATCAATATTACACTGATCACGATTATTAATAGCTCATTGGAAATTCCCTGGTAACAAAAAAAAATTATATACAACACAATCGTAATGTGTGATATAATATATAGCAACGTTATCCGCATGAGAGAATCGAGAAATAAAAATTATAAATATTAAAAATAAACAAATTAGTTTACAAAGATAAATATAACTAGATCAAAATCTTCGATGACAATATTGTAAATATAAAAACAAAATTCATTTCCAACTCTGCCAACAGTATTCACGTAGACTGAATTTGAGGCCAGTATATGTAGATTCAAAGTATATCGAGGCAATGCAACTGAAAAGTCGCTGATGTAGGAAACGATAATATAGATCCTTCGTATATATATTGCATCCTCAAATATCTCCCCTACATAATAATCCCTTCCCTGCACAGACTATGAGAGTCGTCGGTGAATCTGTTCCAGGATATCTCTATTTCGTTTTATATTTTCAATATCTCCGCGCAAAGGAAGGAAACGCACGGTACCAATGCTTATCAGTTCTTTGCAACTCTGAGTGTCCATGAACTGCAACTGTATGGGATTTAGTAAGGTATAATCCGCTGACATTGACATGCGATGTATATACAAGAGAAATGGAATAATATCGGATAGTCAAATCACCGAAACGTGATATAAAATTGTTAAGATATCGAAGCATTACATAGGGATTTAAATCCTTGAAGCATGACATAGAATGATAAACTAATTGAAATATAGTATAGATAGTTAAATTATGGAAGAGCGAAATGTGGTGGTTATTTCATTAAGGCTTTATTTAATCTGCAATTTTTTTATAATGTAATATATTAATACAATAGATTTTATAAATCGGAGTTAAATTGTAGAATATTATTTAATAAATTCTTTATTCGCTAAATCTTTATGGAATTATATAATAACTATAGTTTATGAATGGAATGATTTTAATATTAATCAGTTAGGGAATGTATGAATATATCTGTTTCCAGAATATTTCTTTAATATTTTGAAATAAATTTAATAATTTATCCATTATTACAATAATATTTTGCTAGAGTATAATGTTAAGATGTCTATTTCCTTATCTTTATTACAGTAATATGTTGCTAAAGGGTAATGTTAAGATGTCTATTTCCTTATCTTTATTACAGTAATATGTTGCTAAAGGGTAATGTTAAGATGTCTATTTCTTTATCTTTATTACAGTAATATGTTGCTAAAGGGTAATGTTAAGATGTCTATTTCTTTATCTTTATTACAGTAATATGTTGCTAAAGGGTAATGTTAAGATGTCTATTTCCTTATCTTTATTACAGTAATATTTTGCTAGAGTATAATGTTAAGATGTCTATTTCCTTATCTTTATTACAGTAATATGTTGCTAAAGGGTAATGTTAATATATCTATTTCCTTATCTTTATTACAGTAATATGTAGCTAGAGGATAATGTTAATATATCTATTTCCTTATCTTTATTACAGTAATATGTAGCTAGAGGATAATGTTAAGATGTCTATTTCCTTATCTTTATTACAGTAATATGTAGCTAGAGGATAATGTTAAGATGTCTATTTCCTTATCTTTATTACAGTAATATGTTGCTAAAGGGTAATGTTAATATATCTATTTCCTTATCTTTATTAAAGTAATATGTAGCTAGATGGTAATGTTAAGATACCTGTTTACGGATATAGGCTACCATTAGTTCAATGTGTTCTGGATCTTCACATTCCATCTCAAAGAAATTCCTCCAGACAGCTCCAGCAAGGACCATATCATTTGAAAGTAGACCCTGAGGTTAGAATGTAGACCTTGGGATTAGAGAGACTGAATAGACCTTGTGGTTAGAGAGTGTGAGTAGACCTTGTGGTTAGAGTGTGAGTAGACCTTGTGGTTAGAGAGTGAGTAGACCTTGTGGTTAGAGAGTGTGAGTAGACCTTGTGGTTAGAGAGTGAGTAGACATTGTGGTTAGAGAGTGAGTAGACCTTGTGGTTTGAGAGTGAGTAGACCTTGTGGTTAGAGAGTGAGTGTATACTGTATACATGAAATGATTACTGTATACATTATTATATTTATGTATGTATATTTCTATCTTCTATAACTGTTTCCTATTGTTATTTCCTATTAATTGTATGTATACTGCATTTATCAAAGAACCATTAATAACTAAATTTTGGTATAATATATCACAACTATTTTTAAGTCGTCAAAATTTAAATTTGTATATATATATTTGATTGAAATTTGTATAATTAGTATAACAACACTATAACATAATAACTATAAATTGTATATTATATTTGGTATTTATATTTCAATATTATCCTAATGTTTATAATTATAAATGCAAAAATAATAGAATACCTTTATAATTATTCAAAACAACTGATCTCTAATTTTTTCTCATTTAAAATTATTTCCTTTCGATTCAATACAATTATATTTCATATTAAATATTCGTATACCTGATATATGGTTGATAACTTATTTCCAGTAAGATTAACTATACGTATCAGGATATTTTATATATGTTATAGTTAAATAATACGATGGCAGAATTTGATGAAAGCTTTAGAATATTTGATGAAAATAAAAAAAAAGAATATTTACAAGGAGTTACATCTATTAACCCACCTATAGCAGTATTATATTATAAAAATATATTCCTTATACAAAATAATTTTTATATATATGTAGCGTATCCAAATTTCAATTTCACAATAAAAGGAATAGTCTACATATATAACTGCAATGATATATGTTCTAATTTTTTTAATAATCCTAAAATAAAACACGTGACAATAGGAAGATGTACCGGTATTTCTATGTGTAAAAATGAGAATAGTACTTTAATAGCGGCGATAGGAGCAAACGATTCACAAAAATATCCAACACATTTTGCAATTAACATACTAGATATAAAAAGCGAACATATCATTCAGCAAAATCTCACTCATATGGTTTGTGATTTAATGTAGTCTGCTTAGATGTAATGTATTGTTAAATTACGTGTAACAATAATATTAAAACATTTGATTTAATATAGTCTATGCCATGCGCAATTAACTGGACATCAGCGGATATGATTATTTCTGGCGATGAAAAAGGTCTTATTGTCTTTTGGTCTTTCAATCAATCACAAAGTTATACTTTTAATATTCACAAATATATTAATTTAATAAGTACTAATTCTGAAAATGAAAAACTTATAGTTGGGTTTGTTAATTATAGATTTTATTATTAAAATGTATTTTATTTATTAATTTATTTAATTTAAATCTTATTATATATTATAATATATTATTTATTTCATGTAACGTAACATCATTCAGTGCGGATGCTTTCTTTATGGTATTACAATATAACAACACGGAGGCAAATATTTTACACAAAATTGAAGATACTGATAATTGTTATGATATCAGTTGGAATCCTGTTATTCATGGTTAGTAAATAAGTCAGTTAGATTGATAAGTTTTATCCATAAAATAGTATGGTTCATATAAAATATGTACAAAACTCCATAATACTGTAGTAATTCATATATATTATTGTAACATTTAATTTAATTCACTTATTTCTCCTAACACATTAGACCAGTTCGCTATGATTGGAAAGAAAAAATTATATGTGTATAAAGTTAATGAAATGCAAACCAAGAAAGTTTGTCTAGAATAAGTCTAGAATTCTACATTCTGATTTTACCTAATAACTAATAATATTTGAAATTCAATATCTTTTGAACTTATACTCATTATTTATATTAATATAAGACAGTATCGAATACTGTTATTATTATATTTCTCTTATGCTATAATGCTTTACATAATTCAGGAAATTATCGTCTTGAATACTTGGTCCAAAAACAATTTCGTGTCAATATTATGGGAAAAAGAAACGCAGATGATTCTTTGTGTTAATAGGTTCGAAGACTTCCATTGCAATCTCTTATTGTTTTGGAATATTTTTATTTATTGATATGCTATCATGTCTTAGTTACAATCCAATTCAACTATATGCAATTACTCTCTCATCCATCAGAGTGATCTATATTGTTAACCCAAAGGATGATTCATTTTCCAAAACAAAGTCTTGGACCAGTATTATGCGTTTTCCAGCTGAAAATGTTGTACATTTAATGACAATGTGTAAACAAACAGGCCTTCTAGTTATCCACAATTCCTACTGTAAGGTCAGACTACTACTATCCTTACTACTAACCTGCTACTCCATCACTAATAACTCTTTACTAACCTAATACTACTAATCTCAATTATACCATCGTTACTATAATACTATTACTTTTTATATACTACTTAACTATACTTAACTATACTTAACTACTACTTAACTACTACTTAACTACTACTTAACTACTACTTAACTACTACCTCACTACTACCTCCTCACCTCAATCCATGCCCTATTCCCTCTTCGTTATTATCTTAACTGCGCTTTCTTTATTTCTCTTCACTACCCCTACTTCTCCTTTCTCATTACTTCCCTCACTACTTCCATCACTACTTCCATCACTACTTCCATCACTACTTCCATCACTACTTCCATCACTACTTACCTCACTACTTCCATCAATACTTCTCTCACTACTTCTCCTTTCTCACCACTTCCATCACTACTTCCATCACTACTTCCATCACTACTTCCATCGCTACTTCCATCGCTACTTCCATCGCTACTTCCATCGCTACTTCCATCGCTACTTCCATCGCTACTTCCATCGCTACTTCCATCGCTACTTCCATCGCTACTTCCATCGCTACTTCCATCGCTACTTCCATCGCTACTTCCATCGCTACTTCCATCGCTACTTCCATCGCTACTTCCATCGCTACTTCCATCGCTACTTCCCTCACTACTTTGCCTTTCTCACCACTTCTCTCACTAACTCCATCACTACTTCCCTCAATATTTCTCCTTTCTCACTACTTCCCTCACTACTTCTATAACTACTTACCTCACTACTTCCATAACTACTTCCCTCACTACTTCTCATTTCTCACCACTTCCCTCACTACTTCCATCACTACTTCCCTCACTACTTACATCACTAATTCCCTACTACTTCCCTCACTACTTCTCCTTTCTCACCACTTATCTCACTACTTTCATCAATACTTCCATCACTACTTCTCCCTTCTCACCACTTCACTCACTACTTCCATCACTACTTCTCCTTTCTCACCACTTCTCTCACTACTTCCATCAATACTTCCCCCACTACTTCCATCAATACTTCCCTCACTACTTCCATCACTACTTACCTCACTACTTCCATCACTACTTCTCATTTCTCACCACTTCCCTCACTACTTCCATCACTACTTCCATCACTACTTCTATCACTACTTCCATCACTACTTCTATCACTACTTCCATCACTACTTCCATCACTACTTCCATCACTACTTCCATCACTACTTCCATCACTACTTCCATCACTACTTCCATCACTACTTCCATCACTACTTCCATCACTACTTCCATCACTACTTCCATCACTACTTCCATCACTACTTCCATCACTACTTCCATCACTACTTCCATCACTACTTCCCTCACTACTTTGCCTTTCTCACCACTTCTCTCACTAACTCCATCACTACTTCCTTCACTATTTCTTCTTTCTCACTACTTCCCTCACTACTTCTATAACTACTTACCTCACTACTTCCATAACTACTTCCCTCACGACTTCTTATTTCTCACCACTTCCCTCACTACTTCCATCACTACTTCCCTCACTACTTACATCACTAATTCCCTACTACTTCCCTCACTACTTCTCCTTTCTCACCACTTATCTCACTACTTTCATCAATACTTCCATCACTACTTCTCCCTTCTCACCACTTCCCTCACTACTTCCATCACTACTTCTCCTTTCTAACCACTTCTCTCACTACTTCCATCAATACTTCCCTCACTACTTCCCTCACTACTTCTCCTTTCTCACCACTTGTGAGGGCACTACTTCCCTCACTACTTCCCTCACTACTTCTCTCACTACTACCCTAATACTATCATTACTATTACCTTCACTACTGCATTCACTATACTCATAACTACTACCATCCTTACTATTATTAATACCCTCACTACAAACCTCACTTCCAACTCACTACTACTCTTAATAATACATAATCACTCTAGCTCATGTTTTTTTCACATTCACTTTTAATCAAAAATTCTTTACTCAGATTCAATTCTACGATATCAACAATAATAAAAAACTCAATGAAATTCAAATGGTTTCTGAATTTATTAGAGTCCTAGATTTTCATAAAGGTTATTTCTTTATATTCTCTATATAATATAAATATAAATAAATCAGATACTTACATATAGTTATTAACTAAGGTTAATCATTTTATACTTATATTAACTAAAGTTAAGCAGTTCAGTTATTTATTTCGTAGCATATCTTTAAATAAATCAACATTACTATACCTACTTTATTTAGCTATCTCATTATCCACTTATACCCTCTTAAACCTGACCACAAAATATATCCCCTTTTTAATTATTCCCGATATACAAAGACACTCAGAAATTGTGCTTTCCACTGAAAGACAGTTCCGTATCAGTGAAAGATATTAACTCGGATGGCAGAACAAATACTAGGATAATAAGATTTAAACAAAAAATCTCTAAACATGGCATTCGTATGGTTAGAAATTAAAATATCTACCAATAATAATAGATGTGAAATTATATATATTATTTACCTGGATGGCAATTTTATTGAGTTGTTTTGTATTGTTTTGTGTTTTTAGTTGTATTGTACTATTGTGTTGTGTTGTGTTGGGTCATGTAATGTAGTGTAGTGTAGTGTAGTTTAGTGTAGTGTAGTTTAGTGTAGTGTAGTGTAGTGTAGTGTAGTGTAGTGTTGTGTTGTGTTGTGTTGTGTTGTGTTGTGTTGTGTTGTGTAGTGTTGGGTTGGGTTGGGTTGTATTTATGGATACCATTAATGCACAATACCAAGTGTTGTTTATTTCCAGCTTTACTAAGTTATTTACTCGATATATCTAGCTATAGCTGGTCTAGAGTTATTGTATGCTTGTTTATAGCAGGGAAGTTGAGATTATCTACGTTTTTATTATTTCTAGTTAGAGATTAAAAAAAAAATTAGACTCTACCCGGCAATGCATCACATGTATATAAATCTATTTATAGCTATTTATCTGTTTATCTCCTCTTTAAAGTAAACTTTAGCAATAGTTTTGAAATTAAATGTAAGACATTGATCTAAATCGTATAAATAATCATTCTTTTAAATTGTTTTCATTAATATCTTTATCCCTTCTTATCTAACCTCGCCTCCTTAACTAACCTCCCCTCCTTACTCTCCATCACTCTATTTAGCTAAAGTTCTGTGAAGATGGCTCTCATTTGGCATATGGTACATACGATGGTAGTGTCGGTGTTACCTGCATGTCTGTGGGCTCAAGCAATTACAACGATCTCTCTATTATTGTATCGGATAGCAAGTCTATCTACCGGCTACAATCCGTTCGCAAGAATGGTATAGGTTAGATGATATAATACCCCAATAAATGTTAAATTGTCATTTTTAATATTAAATAATATTTTATGCTTGAAAAATATAATTATATAAACTATCATAAATATATAAGTTTAAATTTGATATATGACCTAAATCAACCGATGATAGATGGTACTTTTTATATAAATTATATTATAAAACATTGCTATCTAATTAGATTTGCTATATTTATATACTTGTGTTTATAAACAAAAGTTAGATGATAACATTTATTGTACGTAAATATATATAAGATAATATTTGTATATAGATTTTAATCCGATTGATAGAGTTGTTATTTTGCATTTGCAACTCTAAGATCTACAATCTCGGTCCTTTCAAGACTTTGAATGAGAAAGCAGAGAATATATCAGCTATTATTGCAAATAAAAATAACACCGGGGTTATATTTAATTAAAGATTATATAAAACATGAAAATTCTTAATTTATTTAATATTTAATCATTAACTTTACATATAATTAATAATATTTTTATTATCTTAAAAAAGGCGAAGGGTCAGTTAAAAAATTCTCCTACTAAACGATCTGATCTTATATTTGTAAAGGAATTAAACTTTATTATAGTTGGAAATGATGATGGGTTAGTTGTTATATTATCTAAATATAGATCCTTTCATATTAATTTCGCCAACTCTAATCTCTTTATTTCACCTCCACCTCATCTCTACTCCTTTATATTACCCTTACATTACCTTCACTATATCTCTTACATTACCTATATCATAACTTATGTCTTATATGATCTTAACATTCATTCTCTTAACCACCAGATCGTTAGACATCTATACGCTAGACTATACATTAGCAGCTCACTTAAATGTGCAAACTGAACTGATTACTTGCCTCGAGTATACAATACTCGACGGAGTAACTGGAGATAGTGGAGATGGGGGTTCTGCCTCCAGTAGCCTTTACATATGCATATCATCCTATAGCCCCCTGGTGTACGTATGCAAACTACCAGTTGCTCAACTAGGTTTTTAATGCATTTCTTGCCGATATTTTCTTTACCGTAACTAATCTTTGCTGAGAAGTTATTATATTTCTCTTCGAATACAATGACATTCCAATAGAACAAGTGGGTAGTCTCCTGCAAAGCACAGATCCCCTGTGTGTACTTCGAGGTCATACGGAGTGCGTCAGTAATATGTCAATTTCTAGAAAACTCGACCATTTCTTGTTGGCAACAGCATCTTACGATTTCTCAGTTCAGGTTTTGGCCTAAATCTAAATCTGAATGCATTATTTCTAATTACCAGCAAAGTCATTAGTTTTACACTCCATATTTATATTACTAAATGCCTCATCTATATTTATCTATATTATAATTTTATAAGAATATATATATAATATAAACTCTCTATAAAAATAATCATAACAACCTTCTTTTTAGTGTCTATGGAGCTATTATCTTTTAGTTCTACCCACCGTTCAACGTCTATCTGATATTTAAAACTCTACTCTATTAAAATATTCTCTAGACACTTTTCCATAACCAAATTCAGATCTGGAAAGTATTTACTGACGGGGTTTACGAGCCTATAGCAAACTTTAGAGAAAACTCAGACACTCGTATAATGTCCGTAGAGTTCACTACGGGATCTATTGTATATTCTGGAGGATTTGGGCAGACGTTGTACGGGTGGGATTATGAAAAGATTCCCACTAAAAAACCCAGGAATGATGGTTAGACTCAGTTCCCTTATCTCATGCTCGCTCTTATTCTCCCTTCCTCTTCACTTCCTACCTACATTTATAAATCCCTTTTACAGCTGAAATTAAAGCATTTAAATTAGCTATTAAGAACAAACAGAATCAACTATTTCCTGTTGTTAGAGAGTCTATAGGTGGAGGTGGTGGTGATAATATTTCAAATGAAGGAGGACAAGTTAATGTCAATAATAATGTTAAAGATTCTACTGAAGATAAAGTTAAAGATTCTACTGAAGATAAAGTTAAAGATTCCACTGAAGATAAAGTTAAAGATTCTACTGAAGATAAAGTTAAAGATTCTACTGAAGATAAAGTTAAAGATTCTACTGAAGATAAAGTTAAAGATTCTACTGAAGATAAAGTTAAAGATTCTACTGAAGATAAAGTTAAAGATTCTACTGAAGATAAAGTTAAAGATTCTACTGAAGATAAAGTTAAAGATTCTACTGAAGATAAAGTTAAAGATTCCACTGGTGAACAGGATGAAAAGATGACTTCCGATGTTGAAGACATTCGCATAAAGGTTGAAAATCTATCCGGAGAGATAATTCCGAATACTTTGCATGTTAAACGTAACACCGTCGCTAGTAAATTGTGGCTGCCTAGTGGGGATGGAAGTTTTAAAGAAAAAAAAATACCCTGCGCTACCAACAAGCTAAACACCGATAAAATAACTTCGACCGTTGGAAATGAAAGTACGGGTTCCATGTCTATCGGAAGATCTACAGCTAGCGGTAAAGTTGCAGTTTCTACGTCGAATTCAAGTCTAGGAAACGATTCGGCTTCATTTTTCGACGCCGACCAGAGACGTTGTATTGATAATGAGTATGAAGATTATATGCCTGAGGAATACGTAGAGGGTTAGTGGGTCTCGCAGGTGGTTTATGCATATTTTATGGAGTTATGGGTGATTATAGGGTTAATGGAATTGTTGGGGTTAATAAGTTGGTTAGTAATTGTATGTATTGGTGAGATATAGAGATTAAGGCAGGGCTAACAGCTTATTGGGTGTTGTCAAAGCTCTGTGGTTTTATTGGGATATTATATTCTTGTAATTAGAGTTTTAATGTATGAAATATTAAAAGTGGTAGTTATTGTAGAACTTTATTTAAGTTATTATCTGTGAATGAAACGTGAGTGATAATAAGTGAGTGAGTGATTGAGTGAGTGATTGAGTGAGTGATTGAGTAAGTATTTTGTAATTTGTTTATTTAGACACTAATAGCTGTATTAATACCTAAATATATGGGTAATATTAGGTATTTTAGTAAGTGAGACAAGAATGAAAAAAATACCTAAAAACTAAGTAACAGTATTTTGTGAGGTTAATAGTGTTGGCTATTTTTGTATGTTTAGTAATATATGATAATTACTATGGAATATTATGTATTCAGTCTTGGAGCTGTGATAGAACTATGATAGTTATTACTATAGAATAATTCTAGTCCAATAGTTCAAAGTGCACTGAATCTATAAATAGATTATTACATGTATTTAATATAGTAAATATCACCTTATAATAGTTATTACCATGAATGATATAATATTGATCTATTTTATTATTAATTTTTAAATTATATACAAAGGAAAAATAATAATATTAGTTATAAATATTTTCTGATTTCAAATATCAAATTATCTAAATATTAACTTTTAAATTATTGGATATAATATAACAAAATTAATAATATTATGTATAATATTATTTATAATACATGAACATTTACTAGTAAAATAATATTATCATATAGCCAATTAATTATACATATATAATTACAAATATATAACAGATTCGAAAATTATATAATTTTAAAATATAATTATTCATAATTATCCAATCAAAATACAATATACATATATAAATAAGAATGATGTAAATTCATTAAATTATTATAATTATAAAGTATAATAAAATTATTTAAAATAAAAAAAAACATTTAATTTAATTTGCTATTAAATATTAGCATTTCAAAATCTTATTTTTGGTAATATTTGACGTTAAAGCGAGTTTCATATTAATCTAAATATTGCATGTTATTTTTTTATAATTTAGTTTAATCATTTTTACTCATACACTAAATAATGATTTCATTTAACTATTTTGTTAGTAAACCTGAGTCCGTTTTAGTGTTTTTTATGGCTTGACGTCGGCATATTTATTTAATATTATTTATAACAGAAACAAATATAGTAAAGTAGTGCATCAAGGAAACTAAAGTGAAAATACCAAAAGGTGTATTTTATTTGCGAGATTGAATAAAGATTAAACAAAGACTGAATAAAGTTATTGTTTATGGCTATTGTTTTAATTTTTAGAGATTATATATTGATTTGACATATATTAATAGTTTGTAAGTAAGGAAGTTTCTAGATGTGATTTATTTAGTTTATGGGGTACAATGGCATGTTTAATAATGTAAATCAATGGCATCAATACATACTTAATAGTCTCAGTAGATTATCAGATAGATTTTCAATATATAAATATTGCATTTACTAGTTTTTATGAGCTTTAAATAATATTATAATTTTTAGATTAATTCTGAGAATTTATTTTGTGATGATTTGCAAATATATGTTTTCTCTTTTCGTATCAGCTTCAGAAGACAGTCGAAAGTTTTACATCGGTGTTCAATATCATGTTTAAATTGATTTGATCTTCTGATATATGTATTTACAGTTAATGTGGATTGCTATAAAGGTTTAAGATATATAGGGGTTATTTTTATAATTCCGTTTGAAACATATACAATTTAATGTTATCTAGATTATCACAGTATACTATTTTTATAATTGTGGGTTGTTTATATAATGCCATAAGTTTATTTTTTTGATTTCTCCATTGTTTATCTATAGTTTACATATTATATTTTAAACTATATAAAGCAATGATAAGGATATTATGGTTTGTAATTAGAATCACAACATCGATGTTAAATATTATATACAATAAGATCTAGAACATTCCTTTGGTATGAATAGGTCAGTAGTCAAGTGTATCATGCTTATATCATTCTGTATTTTTGTGAATATATGAAAGTTTAATTTGAAGTTTCTGACAATTATAAGATTTTAGATCATGGCAATTGTAAAGTACGTCTTTTATAACAGTTGGAATGTCTGTAAATACAAAATAGGTTCAGTTATTAGTCTGTTGAAACAGTTTAATTTGTATGTCAGTTGATACAATTAAGTTAATAGCTGTGTTTATTTGTTTCATCATTGTTAATTTGTTTGTGTATTATTATTGAGCGATTTATTTGAGTAGCTAGGCCTCGAACATGTATTGTTCTTTAGCTTTGGATGAATACTACTTCAGTAGAGAGTCTTAGACATAGCCGCATTATATAAGGGTGTTGAGGTTAGTCCAGTTAAGGTTTTAGTGACTCAATTATATCAAGGTTTTAATTACATATTATCTGGTGAATTGTTTTTTAGTGAATTCATATTAATAAGCAGAGGTATTTGAACTACGTTAGCTCTGATGCATGTGTGTCGTATAGTTTCAGTTTGTTGGCTAGTAGAGTCCTAACATTCAATATGTTCAGTAGGTTATGTTGTTTGAGGTCGGATTGTTTATATACGGGTTGTATTCTGTTTCTAGTGATTAGTCATTGTGTTTTTTGTAGTTGTCAATTGATAACTGATAATGCTATTTGATATTTTACAAAAGAGGAAAGTAACGTGTTGGCATTTAGGCTAAACAACCTTTTTATTTGCACTCTTCAGAAGTGTGTACAATCCTGTGTTTATGTGTGCAATATAGGCGCGGGTGACCTTTGCTAAATATAGCTCGATGGCTCGTCGCCGCAAGTTTATAATGCAGGGGTGTTGTATCAACTTTGAATGCGTAAACCCGTACTTCTATAGAGTCAAATTTAGTATTAAGTAGATTTTACAGATTTTATTGAGGTTTTTCAGTTTGTGAGTACATTTCAGTATATTTATATACGGCGATAATCATATGTAATTAATTATTACCGGTGACAATAAAATGGTGGACAGGGGGATGGTATTAAAATCTGACCACGAGTGAAATTGAATCCCAAGTGAGGAGACTGGGACATCTCAACGGTGACTGATTTTTATTCCATTTTAATGAAACTACGTCAGCTGAGTTTAGATATCCTAGTTGGTAGCAAACTGAGTGACCTTGTTCTAGCAGAGATGACCTATGACCTGTGTTGAACCAGGCGAGGTAAATAGTTCTTCTCCCAGGGCATAGAGCCGAGGGAGTTTGCAGTCAAATACCAGATATGGTAATATTTCAGCGTTGCAATCTTATTGTTCCATGTAATGCTGGACAACAATTAGAAATAAACAACAAGTCAATACAGGAAGTGAAGACAAACTTTCCCTTTTTTTTTAAATCATTGCTGTCTTATCTAAAATCTAAATTGAGTGAGTGGGTGAGTGAACTAATAATGAGTGTGTGATTGAGTGCATAGTAAAGTAAATTAATTAGTGAGTGAGTGAGTAAGTGAGTGAGTAAGTGAGTGAGTAAGTGAGTGAGTAAGTGAGTGAGTGAGTGAGTATGTAAGTGAGTGAGTAAGTGAGTAAGTAAGTGAGTAAGTAAATGAGTAAATGAGTGAGTAAGTGAGTGAGTAAGTGAGTAAGTAAGTAAGTGAGTAAGTGAGTGAGTAAGTGAGTAAGTAAGTGAGTGAGTAAGTGAGTGAGTAAGTGAGTGAGTGAGTAAGTGAGTGAGTGTGAGAGTGAGTGAGTAAGTGAGTGAGTAAGTGAGTGAGTGTGAGAGTGAATGTGAGTCAGTTACTAGATAACCTCAGTTTACATTTTACTGTTATCTTTATTATTTTATTATTTATTTACATTGCAATTTATAAAATATAATCTAATTTATAATAACAACATAAATCCCAACATAGATTAATCTCCTTTAATAATTTATTATAAAAACCCGACTCCGGTCCCGTAGAAACAGGAAGCGAAGGTCGTAGAGGTCGTGGAGGGCGCCGAGGGTGTAAAGATGTCCAATACAAGCGACATTACACTAAAATCAAGTGTAAATCTCTGTTTCCTATTTCGAGTCGAAAAGAGAACACCGGCAAAATCTACCATCACAAAGATTTGAAACTCATGACCAACATGAAGTACAGGGCAGGTTAGAGTGGGTGTTAAATGTATGGGGGCTTTATGGGGGGTATGGGGGCCTTATGTGGGTGTTGAGTGTATGGGGGCTTGTATGGGGTCCTTATGTGGGTGTTAAGTGTATGGGGGCTTGTATGGGGGGTATGGGGTCCTTATGTGGGTGTTAAGTGTATGGGGCTTTATGGGGGGTATGGGGGCCTTATGTGGGTGTTAAATGTATGGGGGCTTGTATGGGGGGTATGGGGCCCTTATGTGGGTGTTAAGTGTATGGGGCTTTATGGGGGGTATGGGGGCCTTATGTGGTTGTTAAGTTTATGGGGGCTTGTATGGGGGGTATGGGGCCCTTATGTGGGTGTTAAGTGTATGGGGGCCTTATGTGGGTGTTGAGTGTATGGGGGCTTGTATGGGGGTGTTAAGTGTATGGGGCTTGTATGGGGGTGTTAAGTATATGGGGGCTTGTATGGGGCCTTATGTGGGTGTTAAGTGTATGGGGCCTTTATGTGAGGGTATTGGACATGTCTGTTGAGTGTATGGGGGCCTGTATACGAGGCTATTGGGCCTTTATGTATGGGTGAGGGCATGTGATATGTAAGTGATGGTATGGGAGCCTGTATATGAGGATATGGGGTCTGTAAGTGATGGTATGGGGCCTGTAGATGAGGAGTTTCCTATAAAATCAGAGGGCTTTGGAGAGATTAGGATTTTATTCTAAAAGTTTATAATAAAAGTTTCTCTTTGTAACTCAATTCTTAACCTATTCTATTGTTGATATTTTTATAATTTATTCATTTCTTTTCATCTAATTTAATCTTCTCATCGTCCAGAATCTTACGATGATGAAGACGGAGATTTCCAGTTGAAGGAGGACGAGAAACATATTGGTTATCTTATGGACAGGAGTTGCACCTTTGATATGATAAAACAGGAGTGTTGGTATAAACTTGCTCTACCCTATCACTACCCACTCTAACCTTACTCGCTGCATTTCTCTTAACCTCTATCCTCTCCACCCCCCACTACATTTCCATTCCGCTCCCAGCCGAAAGTCACGTCGCTAAAGATAACCTCGAAGCCGAACACTGCCTGGAGATGTTCAGCGGAGATTTGGGATATTTGCTAAAGAAGGCAGCGGACGAAGGAACGCTAACGGACTCTCTTATGTCTTTAGCTCCATCAGGTTTTATTACACACTTACAATTTCTGCATATTTAGTTACTTCACCACTTTTAATCTTATTATAATCTTATAATAATAATAATTAGCACAATTTTTATAAAAATTAAGTTTTTATTCTAAAAACTAATTTCATATTGTAAATATTGTATTTGTTGATTATAAAACCATCCAGGTCATTTTTATTATATAATTAAAGTGAAAATTTACTTCATTTTTTGAATTATATAAAAATTTGTATTTCAAAAATTATATAAAAATGCAGTTGAGTTTAGAGAGTAACATCGTTTAGTTTCTTGGGTTAGTCTACAAATCTAAATATCATTATTGATCGAGGTTTGCAGTTATTAATTAATTATCATTTATTTTCAGTAATTACTATTTTTAATTACATTTAAATACAATTACATTCCTGGATTATAAATTGGTACCCTCTAGTCCTCGTACCATTAACAACCACAGCATCTCCGTCCACGACAACCAAGCCCTCGTCAAAGAACCAATTCCAAACTGCCTTCTACGAACCATTCTTCCCCCCTCTATCGACCACGCTCGCAACCGTACACCCGACGACGCCCCTAACCACGCCCCTAACCTCGCCCCTAATTACGCCCCTAATTACGCCCCTAACCATGTCCCTAACCACGCCCCTAATTACGCGTCTAGTGTCCAATCAAGCGTGGCAAGTGCTGGCTATTCGTTACGCCGACCAATTGGAGAACTGCGGTCAGTTGCATAAAGCTGTTACTTTCTTATTGGCAGCAAAACGATGCGAAGAGGCCATTGATTTATTTAGAAGACAACGTTTCTTCAAGTCAGTTTGCCCATTCAAACCTTTTAAATTAATATTAATACTAATAAAACTATTATTAATCTAAATATTAATAATACAACTAAAATTAATATAATTATTAATCTTATAACTACAATTAATATAAATTTTAATCATACAACAATATATAGATTAATAATACAACTATTATTAATATGATTATTAATAATATTACTATTATTAATATTAGCACTAAACATTAGTTATTAACGTTAAAATATAAAAAACAACTTGAGTCAATAAATATTACATATGTAGTTTCAAAATAAAACCTTCTTTTATCTTCTTTTAACATGACCCACTTCTATAAAAGTAACATGGCCTACTTCTACAAAAGTAACACGACCTACTTCTACAAAAGTAATACCACCTACTTCTACAAAAGTAACATGACCTACTTCCACAAAAGTAACATGACCTACTTCCACAAAAGTAACATGGCCTACTTCTACAAAAGTAACACGACCTACTTCTATAAAAGTAAAATGGCCTACTTCTACAAAAGTAACATGGCCTACTTCAACAAAAAGTAACACGACCTACTTCCACAAAAGTAACATGACCTACTTCCACAAAAGTAACATGACCTACTTCCACAAAAGTAACATGACCTACTTGTACAAAAGTAACACGACCTACTTCTACAAAAAGTAACATGACCTACTCCTACAAAAAGTAACACGACCTACTTCTACAAAAAGTAACATGACCTACTTGTACAAAAGTAACACGACCTACTTATACAAAAAGTAACATGACCTACTTCTACAAAAAGTAACATGACCTACTTGTACAAAAAACAGAGAAGCATTTATCCTGGCCAAAAGCCGACTTTCAAAGTTTGATTCTTTGTTGGGTGACTGTAGATCTGATTGGGTTCAGCAATTGTTGAAAGAGAAACACTTTGAAATGGCAGCCAAACTGTGAGTTTGTTAATTTCCCTTTGTTGTGACCCTTTGTTAATTTCCACCAATTGTTAGCTCCTCATCTTATTGGATACTCACCTTATTGTCTCCTTCTTTATTAGCTCCTCCCCTTATTGGCTCCTTCTTTATTAGCTCCTCCCCTTATTGGCTATCCCCTTATTAGCTCCACCCATAATTAGATACACCTCCATATTAAGAACCTCTTATTAAATCTTCATTCTTATTAAGGCCGACTTCCATTAACTCATATGTCCCTTATTACACATTAAGCTCCGTAACCTTATTAAGCTCTCTCCAAAAGATAATAGATAAGTATCTTCTCTTACTTCCTTACACCCCATCTCACTTCCTTACACCTCTTACTTCCTTCCACCTCCTTATACCTCGAATCATCTACTCAAATCTCCTTTCACTTTCTCACGCCTATTAAAACTCACTTTTATTCCTCACATTCCTCACATTCCTCAGATTACTCTCCAATGACCAAACTGAAGAAGCAGTTGATGTTTTATCAGCAACTGATGATGTAAAATCCTTAGACATTGCTCTAAATATCCTATTGAATGAGATAGGTTAGGGGTGTGTCTTAGATAGGGGTGGAGCTTAAATAGAGGCGTGTCTTAGATAGGACATGACTTAGACATTGCTCTAAATATCCTATTGCATGATATAGGTTAGGGGTTTGTCTTAGATAGGGGTGGAGCTTAAATAGAGGCGTGCCTTAGATATGACATGACTTAGACATTGCTCTCAATATCTTATTGTATGAGATAGGTAAGGGGTATATCTTAGATAGGGGTGGAGCTTAAATAGAGGCGTGCTTTAGATATGACATGACTTAGACATTGCTCTCAATATCTTATTGCATGAGATAGGTTAGGGGTGTGTCTTAGATAGGGGTGGAGCTTAAATAGAGGTGTGCCTTAGATATGACATGACTTAGACATTGCTCTAAATATCCTATTGAATGAGATAGGTAAGGGGTTTGTCTTAGATAGGGGTGGAGCTTAAATAGAGGCGTGCCTTAGATAGGACATGACTTAGACATTGCTCTCAATATCCTATTGCATGAGATAGGTTAGGGGTGGGCATTAAATACGAAATTAATTGCAATGTAATGAAGAAACACAAATCTACAAATAAAATAAAAATTGTGTTCAATATTTTGCAAAAAAAATTAAATATATTTTTCAACAAATTTTCAATGTTATAAATCTGTTATAAAATATTTTAAAAACAATTCTAAAAATGTTGAACACATATTTTAGGAATAACTATAATAAACATTATGTGTATATATTATCGAAAGCGAACTGTAAACTAAAATATATCTGATTCTTAGTCTAGAAATTCAAAATACTGAGAAAATTACATTTAAAGTTTAATTTTAATATTATTTAAAATTAAAAGTTAAATTAATATGTTATCATATTATGGAAATAGATATTATGTATAACAATTTTTATTTGTAGTCATACAGTCATTAATATAATAATAAATTTAGATAATATATAATGTACAAAAATATATACAAGATATAAAACTTTAATTTGTATAAATATATATATATAACATACATATATTAATAATGGTAAATAAATAATATTAATAAATAAATTAAAAAAAATAATTAAAATTTATAATAAATATAACATAAAACATCTCAAATTTGCCACTCCCATAATCCGATGACTGTACCTTTCTGACCATATACTTTCATGACTAGACTTACTTTGGTACCTTTTAAAATTATATGATCTTTTTACATCCCTCTTCCTAGCCTTCCTACCTTTATAAGCAATGAAATAACAGGAAAAGTAAACATACCACTTGTCATTTTAATAAAAATATAAATATTGAATTTAAAACTTTAATTTTGTTTTAATATTATAAAAATCGTTAAAACTAAGTTAATCAAATATAAAGTTTAATTGAACTAATTTATTAAAAAATTAAGGAAATTTACATCAATCATCAATAATATTTTGTGAGAGTAACATATAATAGAAAATTAGCAAAATTATTAATTGATATATATTAAAAAAAATATTTCTAAAATTTCCCCACCTTTTATAAAATACAATAAAAAGCACACTTCCTTTATAAAATACAATAAAAAGCACACTCCCTTAATAAAATACAATATAATTTATTTCATATGTGAGTGATTTTTTTAATGTATTGAGTATTGCATATTTATTATTGAGTATAGAATATTAAGTATTAAGTATTGAAGTATTAAGTATTAAATATTGAGTATTAAGTAATGATTATTAAAGTATTAAATATTGAGTTATATCCTTATTACAGAACACAAAGATTCTCAGATCATGAATTCAACCTTATTGCTGAAATCTCAGGTTGTGATAAAGAAACTTATTCGCATCTGCATGTTGGAATTGAATTTCACTAAAGTGGCGTCTATTATTGTGAAGTGCGACATGAAGGTCGGTGGTTCATTCTAGATCATTGATAAATTGAAATAATATATATGTATACATTTTAGTTTAATAAAAATATATAATTTATTACTTTTTATTAAATACAATATTTTTAATACAGTTTTGTTTCATTCGTCTATCGTTTCAATCACATTGAATTTGTAATATAAATAATGCAATATTACAGAGTTCGGTTTACGTAGCTATTTTAAATACGTACATGAACTATTGGCTGAAATATTTGAAGGAGAAGCCAGATAAATGTTCCGAATTCAAAATTGCAACTGAGGAAATAGAAAGTTCTTATAAATATATTATAAAGTAATTTCTAGATTTTATTGCATTTAATATAGATTATGAAAAATAATATATAAAATTTTAATATTATTGATATTTAAATTGCAAAAATCAAATAATTATATTGGAATATTTGCCATTAAGAAAATGGTGCAGGGGCTGTTGAAACATAATTCTATGTTTTATTTTATAACAAAATCATTTCTTAAAACAGAAATCAAAGAAATGTTAAATATAAATATTTCGATGAAAGAAATTTTCGGGAAAATAAATCTCAAAATTCAGTTGGAGTCATTTAAAAATAATTTGCAATCCGGAAAAACAACTGCTTTAGTAAGTTATTATAAAATATAGTAATGTAAAAAAAAACTCATTTTTAACTCTCTAATGAAATCTCTTAATTAGAATTTAAATATTTTAAGATATTTCTTTTAAAATAAAATGTTGATGTTTTTACAATATAATTATTATTTGTCAAGTATATTTCATCCTCCTACATTAAGATATTTGCTATTTATACTTGAATTGCTATTCAATTTAATGACCTTGCTAACTAGGCCCTGCTAAAGATGACCTTGGAAATTCTTCTATGTATTACATCAGTAATCAATAAAGGAGATAACATGAGTTTGTCTCACTTCAAAAGTATTCTGAAATCTCTCGAGTGCAAGGGAAACCAATGGATCCGTGATGAATCTAACGATATCATCTCAATATTATCTTAAAACACATAATTCATTTTAAATGGTCTTGCTCAAAGCCATATTTCAGTAAGTTTATTTTCTTTCATTACAACATTATATAATTACGATATTTTATAAATAAAATAAATAAAATTATATTGTTAATATTTTATTTTCTGATTTTGTTATTAAAAACTATTTATAAATAATGTTTTCTGTTATTTCTTGAGTATATATTGAGTTCGGAATCATTCTACGATTCACCTCTATTGTTCGCCTCTATTGTTCACCTCTAATGAAAGTGTTATGAAGTTCAGAGACAATTTCAACAATATCTTTTTCAATTTCATCACCTCTACTCCGTCTATCTGCCGATAGTGTAATTGTATTCTTTGAACCATCTCTTGAGAATAAGTCCACCGTAAACTTACGAGTATCTAATATGTTTGCTATTACAATCTGTAGAAATCATGTAGTATCAGTAGTTTTTTATATTTAATTAGCCAAAATAACTCTTAAATTTATTATTTTAATAATATATATTTTAGCCTACTAAACTAAAACTTAAATTTTAAAAGAATATCTAATATACTCGAATGAATTTCTATTTAAAGAATTAAAGTTATCACATGTTACAGTTAAACCTGATGATTATAAATGCTTAGAGCTTTCCGAGATTTGCTCTCAAGAAGTTCAGGGTCAGTTTCAAGCTGTTTGTGAAATAATTTTAAAGGAATTAAGCTTGGATTAAACTAAATTGGATATCTATTTAAATAAAAAAGAAGGCAAATTTTATTTTTATTTTATAATGTAAAATAGATAATCTGGTAATTTAATAATAGATTATATTATATTATAAATTTAATTTTATTGTCTAATTTCTAAAGTTGTTAGAGTAATAATAAAAATAAGAGTAAATAATACAAAAAGGCTATTGTTTAATAATTTATTATTAAATGCAATGATTTCTGAGGACGTCGAACTAAACATTTCTATGTTTTCTGGTATTTAGTTGTACTACTCGATGCCCTGCTCAATGGTTTATGTATCAGTTTCGCTGACATTGAACGGGTTATGATTTGTCTCCTGTTTGTGTTCCTTCTACTTGTGATATTTGTAGTTTTTGATTTACAAACCTTTACTGAATTGCATTTAGATACTTTTGAAGTTTTCATTGAATCCGACATAAATTGATGCATTGGTTTAGATAAATCTGCAGACTTGGATTGAACAGATTTCAATGAATTAGCTTTAGATGCTTTTACACAATTTGATGTTGGTACCTTCACTGAATTAGATATACGTGCTTTTACTTTCGTTAACATACGATTTCGTTTTCTTTTCATCGTTGCGCTTACGGAAGATTTTAAATTCAACTTCGATTTTTTATTTAATTTTCTCATCGCGACTTTCTTTACTGACCTAGATGGCATCGCAAGATGTAAAGATCTTTTTGGAAATCTGTTAAATGATTTGCGATTTGCTAATTTTGGTGCGGTAACTTTTTTAGATACAGATTTCTTTACTGATTGTTTTAAATGTTTATTGTTATCTTTGCAAGTCGAAGGAGTAATAATAATCTGCCGTCGTGTTTTCGGCGACGAGTTTGATTCCAAAATGAATGAAGAATTTTCAGTTTTTGCTGACTTTATGTTAGATTTTCTTTCTCTCAAAGCACTAATTGACATGTTTCCTCTTTGTTTCAAAATTCTTTTGGATGTTTTCTTCAAATCTTTACTCAAACCTCTACTTCTACTTCTACTCAAAGCTTTACTTCTACTTCTACTCAAAGCTTTACTTCTACTTCTACTCAAAGCTTTACTTCTACTTCTACTCAAAGCTTTACTTCTACTTCTACTCACAGCGTTACTTCTACTTATACTCACAGCTTTACTTATATTTTTACCCACTGCTTTACTTATATTACTACTTAGAGATTTACATAGATTTCTACTTAGAGCTTTGCTTATATTTCTATTTAGAGCATTGCTTATATTACTACTAACAGATTTACATATATTTCTATTTAGAGTTTTACTTATATTTCTACTTATAGCTTTACTTATATTACTACTTACAGATTTACTTCTACTCCTACTCGCAACTTTATTTCTACCAAAAGTTTTATTCATATTTCTACTCACAACTTTACTTATATTTCTACTCACCGCTTTACTTATATTACTACTTACGGATTTACTGCTAATTCTACTCACAATCGTAATCTTCGTGCCGAAAGAATCCCTTTTCTCCAACCCATTCCTTCTACCTCTACGCGCCTCACCCAAGTTACACCTCCGCCTCCTCGCGACCACTCGGTTCTTCCGGAGGACGTTTTTCATTCTCGGCAGTTCTTTCATAGTTCTTCGTGTGCACGGTTTTCTTTTCGCATTCGCTTTCGCTAGGGTCGGCGGGAGCGTGCGTAGTGTAGCGTGTAGTGTAGCGCGTAGTGGAGTAGGTGGCGCCGGTGTCCCCGTAGATAATACCCCGTCGGTGGACGCCATATTCGTAAAGGCGTTGACATACGGGTATGTGGGAAGGTAGGCGGTGTTGGTGGTGGTGGCGGGGATGTTTAAAGTCCGACCAACGCAGTCGACTACTCCGATTACCTTATCGCAGGTGTTAGCTACTTTAGGTGTTACTCCTTCCTGGCATTGCTCAACTGGGGCACTTGTTGACGCGATGGGAATAGACTGTTTGTCTAAACACTTTATAGAGGATGTCATTGGTGAAGAAATGGCCACTAGAGGGCAGGCAGGTGATAATACTGTCTTACATTCACTGAAGTGGATTGGTGGATTATCTACGGGAGTAGAAGTAGCTGTAGTTATGGCTGTAGTTATGGCAGTAGTTGCAACTTTAGTTTTTCGCTTTACTCTGAACCTAGTTTTCTGGTTTGATTTCGCCGGTGATTTACGGCTTCTAGACTTACGGACTAAAGATTTCGATCTAGTTCCCAAATATGTCGAACGGGGCGCAGGTATTCTCCCGGTCTTGCTTCTACCTTTACTTCGACTAGATGGCGAACAGTTTGAACGCGAAGCAAACTTCCTTTTCGTTGCGCAGCGGCGCAATTGGGCAGTTCTATTTTGACCGATACGCTTGACCGCACTACGACCGTTAACGCCGGCGAAGGAAATCCTTTTTCCTGACCGCGTCCTCCGCGTTTTCTCCAAAAGCTTCTCGGCTGCGCGTTGGTCGCGTTTCCCCTTCAACATCGCTCGCCGTTTCACCGACGCCGCGTACAGCTCCGCCTGGCGACGGTAGCGGCGTAGATCCTTCGCCTCGGCCCTTTCGTAGGCCCACCGCTCCTCGTCGGGTAGGTGGCGCCACGCGGCGTCAACGCCGGAGAGTAGGCGGTCCCTGGCGTCGCCGTGGCAACTGGACGCCAACGGGAACGCCCCCACCAGGGCGGCGGTGAAGTAATCGCGTGAACTCCGAGCCGACTCCGGCTCGACGCCGTAGGGAAGGCACTCGAGACCCGTACGCGCGTCCAGGAAGGCTCGAGGCGAAGACGCGACGTCGTTAGAGGGCAGCACTAGGCCGGTGGACCGACGGCTTCGGGTTATGATGCGTTGGCGTCGATTTAGGTTCAGCGTCAAATCGACGGGCTGCGTCAACTGACACACAGGAGAAGTGTTCCTCTTCAATCTACTCTCGCGTAATATACGACGAATGCGATCCATGTCCATTTCGGCCGAAATTCGACTAGATTAATTTAATGGAAAAGTTATGACTTACATATAAGCGTAGATTAAAACATTGTATATATAAAATATAAATATAAATATATATATTTAATAAATATTATTCAATGTACTAAATAATTAATGTAAAAATATTAATATTTTAAAAAGAAAATATGTGAATTGATTATATTTTCCTACGAATTCAGCATAATTTACAATATTAAATGAATATTTAATCTTTCAATATTTAAAATAGCAAATATGGTATTGTATATATATTATACTATTTAATACAATTTTTTAATTATTATTATACATATCCTATATACAGCATTATGTAATTATACAATATTTATTATTATAGGTGATCAGAAATTACATAACGGAATATAAGTGTTTATATAAATACATTTTTATAATAAAAATACTAAAATAGAATAATATATTATATTTACAGGCGAAATCTGAATTGGTGTAACATTAAATAACAATTTACTAACATTAATTGCTTTGTTCAATAGTAATTATTTAAATTGCTTTTTGCTATTTCTTGTATTTTTAGAAAAGAATTTGTAGTATGTATTGTTAGTATATTATAATGTGTATTGTTTAAATGTTGCTTTCAAATGAAATAATTTCAACAAATTTATTAAAAATCAAATTTCGTAATAATTAAAACAATTAAAAATTTATAATTTATAATTAATTGCAAATAATGGATACGTGTAAAAATAAAATAATATTTATATATTTATAATTTCTATATGAATCATAATATATTTTAAAAAGTTATTATAAATACCTTGAAAGATATTACAAAGGCTTGTGGTACCCAATCTTTAACGAGGGGCGTTAACATCTTAGGAACTAGTTTCAGCTTTAGACATAGATCTCCGGCACCCGATTGGATCTTGTTGATAGGCTGATGAAAAGTGTAAACAGAAGTTTTGTAGTGTCGGGTAAGATAAGATATAGTTCCAGCTAAGCCTAGATAATAATAGTATCCCAAAAACAATGATTACAAATTAATCATTTATTACAATAGATGATGAATTTATTATGTAATATTTGATGATCATGTAATTTAAAAAAATGTATTAAAAAGATTAAATTAATGTTCAGCAATAAATTTGCTTTTTATTATTGTAACGAAGAATTTGTATTAAAAATGAGATATTTCTGACTTTGTGAAAGTACGCACAAACCATATCCCTGTCTGGAATATAGAAATCAGACACCGCAGCTGTAAGGTATAACATCGCATTGTGTTTCCTTTCTTGCAGCAACTGACTGCAGAACTGCACGAGGGGAAGAGATAAGCAATGATTAGTATTGGATGTTAATTGGTCTCTGATTACAAAATAAGATTAGCTATTGTAAATAATTAATAATAAATGTAATGTAGAAATTGTAAACGTTTGAAATTAGTATAATTTAAAAGAAATATCACTAGTAGGGCGAGTAGTGGGGCGAATAGTGGGGCGAGTAGTGGGGCGAGTAGTAGGGCGAGTAGTGGGATGAGTAATTAGGTGAGTAGAAGGGTGAGTAGTGGGGTGAGTAGTGGGGTTAGTAGTGGGGTGAGTAGTGGGGTGAGTAGTGGGGTGAGTAATTAGGTGAGTAGAAGGGTGAGTAGTGGGGTGAGTAGTGGGGTGAGTAGTGGGGTGAGTAGTTAGGTGAGTAGTAGGGCGAGTAGTGGGATGAGTAGTGGGGCGAGTAGTGGGGCGAGTAGTGGGGCGAGTAGTGAGGTGAGTAGTGGGGTGAGTAGAAGGGTGAGTAGTGGGGTGAGTAGTGAGGTGAGTAGTGGGGTGAGTAGTGGGGTGAGTAGAAGGGTGAGTAGTGGGGTGAGTAGTGAGGTGAGTAGTGGGGTGAGTAGTGGGGTGAGTAGAAGGGTGAGTAGTGGGGTGAGTAGTGAGGTGAGTAGTGGGGTGAGTAGTGGGGTGAGTAGTGGGGTGAGTAGTGAGGTGAGTAGTGGGGCGAGTAGTGGGGTGAGTAGTGGGGTGAGTAGAAGGGTGAGTAGTGGGGTGAGTAGTGGGGTGAGTAGAAGGGTGAGTAGTGGGGTGAGTAGTGAGGTGAGTAGTGGGGTGAGTAGTGGGGTGAGTAGTGAGGTGAGTAGTGAGGTGAGTAGTGGGGTGAGTAGTGGGGTGGGGTGAGTATTATACCTGTAACATGTGCAGGTAATCAGAGAGAGTTGTGAAATCAATACTGATTAGATTTTCTTTAATTCTGTTGTAACGTTTCAGAATGTTCATGACCCCTGACCCTACGGCATTCTTAACTAAATAAAACAGAGACTAAAATGTAATTGATATAAATATAGGTTTATGAATATATTATGGTTTTTGTTTAATCATTGTTATATAATCATACAATATTCTATTTTAATAATAGAACAATTAATCAGCCGATAAGCTAAAAATGATGAAATTGCTACCCTTCACCGTGTCTCCATCAATCTCGAGTGAGTCGAGGAGGCTGTGTGAGGCTAGAGATCTACGGAATGGCTCAAGACTGCCTCGACGATGTAAAAACAGTACAGCATATCCGTGTTCCAGGAAATATCTAATTCACTAGTTAAGAGATAAGCACAAACCTTTGTAACACTAACCAAATAGATATAGAATATGCGATAGGGTATAGAGTAGGGTAAGCGAATAATGCTAGGGGTAGGGGGTAAAGGGTAGGGGTAGTGGCTATACATTTGGGAATAAAGTGTAATAGGCAAAATGCAGGAAGTTGGTAATGTGGGGATTATAAGGTAGGGGTAAAGTGGGGGGTTAAAGTGGGGGTATAAGGTAGGGGATAAGGTAAGGGGTAAAGTGAGGGGTATAAGGTAGGGGGTAAAGTAGGGGTATAAGGTAGGAGGTAAAGTGGGGGTATAAGGTAAGGGGTATAAGGTAGGGGGTAAAGTGTGGGTATAAGGTAAGGGATAAAGTGAGGGGTATAAGGTAGGGAGTAAAGTGGGGGTATAAGGTAGGGGGTAAAGTGGGGGTATAAGGTAAGGGGTAAAGTGAGGGTATAAGGTAGGGAGTAAAGTGGGGGTATAAGGTAAGGGGTAAAGTGAGGGGTATAAGGTAGGGAGTAAAGTGGGGGTATAAGGTAGGGAGTAAAGTGGGGGTATAAGGTAAAGGGTAAAGTGGGGGTATAATGTAAGGGGTAAAGTGGGGGTATAAGGTAGGGGGTAAAGTGTGGGTATAAGGTAGGGGGTAAAGTGGGGGTATAAGGTAAGGGGTAAAGTGGGGGTATAAGGTAGGGGGTAAAGTGGGGGGTATAAGGTAAGGGGTAAAGTGAGGGATATAAGGTAAGGGGTAAAGTGGGGTAAAGTGTGGGCATAAGGTAGGGGGTAAAGTGAGGGGTGTAAGGTAGGGGGTAAAGTGGGGGTATAATGTAAGGGGTAAAGTGAGGGGTATAAGGTAGGGGGTAAAGTGGGGGTATAAGGTAAGGGGTAATGTGAGGGGTGTAAGGTAGGGAGTAAAGTGGGGGTATAAGGTAGGGAGTAAATTGGGGGTATAAGATAGGGGGTAAAGTGGGGGTATAAGGTAAGGGGTAAAGTGAGGGGTATAAGGTTTGGGGTAAAGTGGGGGGTATAAGGTAGGGGGTAATTGGGGGTATGAGGTAGGGGGTAAAGTGAGGGGTATAAGGTAGGGGTAAAGTGGGGGTATAAAGTAGGGGGTAAAGTGGGGGTATAAGGTAAAGGGTAAAGTGGGGGTATAAGGTAGGGGGTAAAGTGGGGGTATAAAGTAGGGGGTAAAGTGGGGGTATAAAGGATACTCGGCCGAAGTAGAACCTCGAGTGCCAACGCTGAAGTTGTCGATGAAACGAACAGTTTTCGCCTCGAGCGGAACAGTGGTTCCACCTGACTGTAGGAATTGTCATCGATGAGTGTGCCGACAGGAGATGCAGTGACGGATGGGTTGATGTCGAAGGGATGGCGTTGATAATACTTTAATTTTAATTGTTTAGAGGTCGCGGAGTATTTACTAAAGGAGTACTTCATAAAGTGAATTGCGGCGCCTTATTTAATTTTAATGATCGTCTGCTTTTTTTGATCTTCGATACATCCATTTATTATCCAATTAATGATAACGAATGTAGAACTTTATTTGAAGGTATTCGTGGAACAGAACTGCAATATTTAGACTATGCGAACGCAATAACGTCGGTGTTTTTAAATAGCGCGTACGGGAGACGAAACCGTAATCAAGACGATCTTCTTGTCATGAGTACGAAGGACGAATTCGCGAATAGCTTCTCCGTCGACTTCGAAGTTCTTCGGCCTAGGAGCCTGATTAAAGAACTCTTCAATTGAAGTCATCTCTCCGATTGCTTTTGGATAATTAAAGTTGTAAGTCATTTCGAGGTCAATTCGTGAATATGCATTAACATTTTTGTGTAATTATACACTAGTTTGGAAATGTATTGTGTTAGTCTCGAGAGTTATATTAAACAAGTATAACAATTGTTATAATGCATAATATTTATGTAATCAACGATTTGTAATTTATTAATATGAAACTATCATTAACAAATAAGTTCTATATATGTATACAAAAGTTATTAAATTAGTGATGATAAATTTTATTTTAATAAAAAAGTACTCATTCCATTGGTTAATGGAATTCCAATGTATAAATAATAAAATACAGTTTTACATACAAATATATAAAAATAATGAGAAAATATAAGCAAAAATTATGTAAAAATATATAAACAAAAATTAAGATTATAGAATAATTGAATAAAAACCAAATGGTTTTGAAAATGATATATATATACATATATATACATATATACATATATATACATATGTGTGTTTATATTTGAGTGAAAAGTTATAAATAGTATTTAATATATGACTTTCATAATTGCTGATATATTATAACATATTATCAGCAGATCATAACTTATTAAATACAAATTGGATTATATAATATTCAATATAGAAGTAGCAGCCTTAGAGGTAATAATAATACCAGTATCAGTAGTAGTAATAGTAATAGTAGTAGTAGTAGTAGTAGTAGTAATAGTAGTAGTAGTAGTAGTAGTAGTAGAAGTAGTAGTAGTAGTATTAGTAGTAGTAGTAGTAGTAGTAGTAGTAGTAGTAGTAGTAGTAGAAGTAGCAGTAGCAGTAGCAGTAGCAGTAGCAGTAGCAGTAGCAGTAGCAGTTGCAGTAGCATTAGCAGTAGCAGTAGAAGTAGCAGTAGCAGTAGCAGTAGCAGTAGCAGTTGCAGTAGCATTAACAGTAGCAGTAGCAGTAGCAGTAGCATTAGCAGTAGCAGTAGCATTAGCAGTAGCAGTAGCAGTAGCAGTAGCATATATGATGGATAGCTCAGTTGAGCAGAGTACTTCATAAGATATATTATTAAACTTCCTAGAATACTTATTGTTACTAATTTGAAATGTATTCAGGAGAAATGCCAATAAGAATGAATCTACTCAATCATTCCCTTGCTTAATCCACTAAGAGAATATATTAGAGAATGACGATTGAATGAAATGAGATGTTAGTGATTAATTGCTTTTCTCAAGAAATGTTTAGTAGACTATGATGACATTTATTGTGATGTACCAACCATAATACCTATATAATATAATCTTGATTGATTGATTCACAATACCTTTAGATTCAATAATATAATTTAATATATCTATCATCGTATTTGATATATTAGGTTTGTTACTTTTTTTAAATGGTGCGTATAATTAATCACTCACTTTTACAACCTATTTAGATGAAAAAAGTTATGACTTTAAAATATATCACTACTGGCTGTTATATGTTTATTAACCATTTATCATGGTTTTATTACATATTGCTGAAACTAAATACACATAGTAAATAAAATATGTGCATTTATTATATTTAATCTGTGTTTACAATGGTCATAATGAATCATGTATTATCTAGATAGGATAGTTACGTTACATTTATATTTAAAAACTATAATAGTATTAGATATGGTATTGGTTATATATGTGGATTAAATATATACACCGTATACAGTACAGTTATCAATTGTCATTATACACTCAGCATTGAAAACTGTATATGATAATTTACATATAGACAAGGTTAACTATAGAAATCTACAAATTATAATATAAAAACATAAGATCAATTATCAAGACTTTTTCAGAATATTTGTAATCTTGGTTTATAATCGATCTTTAATATAATACTGCTATTCAAGAGTAATATCGTAACATATTAGCTATTATATTATAAATGTATGAATATATATTATCAGATAACAACTTAAACGAAATATTAATATTAATAGTAAAACTCACTTGAAAGGAATTTTAAAAACAATATATCCGATATTCTTGATACAAATTTATTTTAAATATTGGAGCTTATTTTATATCAATCCTATGTCTATTTATTTCACGTAAAATTATAAATCATTGTATTTTACATATTCTATTATTTGTGTTTTTTACTAATCTCCGGGATTAATGAAAACTTGGATATTGCTTGAAAGCTGGATATAAAATTTTAAAAATATAGTTGATATTTGAGAGTGGTTATATATTTATTATTAAACTTCACTTAGGGTTAATATTGTAATAAATTCATTATAATAAATATCTCATAACATATTATATGAGAAAATCAAACTTTATCTATGCAATACTATATTTAATATATTATATCCTATAGAATAGTAATTTAATCTTTAATAAATAATTTTATTAATTACTATAAATTTCTACTATATGAGGTATACATTTATTATGTATGTATTATCGATTATTTAAATTAAACAAATAATCTCAAATATTTATATTTACTACCAAGTATTAGTACTTTTTATGTTCATTGTTAAATTTAATTTCAAAATTTAATTTCAAAATAATGTATAGAATATTTACTAGTATGTCAATTAAATTATTCTTTTTATTTATATTATATTAGTATAGATATTTTATAATTATCCTTACATTTAAATTGGATGCTATTAACTTTGTAAATTTGAAGATAGTTCGTTAAATATTATTAAAAACTTATAATAATAATTTACTTAAATAAGTTATTAACTTACTAATTAGTAATGTTATCCAGAAAATTAGTTAATTTATCAACATGCCTTTATGTAAATAATGTTTGCAAATATAATAATTTAAAGAGAATTATCTGCAAGGTAAGTTTATAAGAATTATTATATATATTTAATATCAATATAGGTTACCAAATACATTTATAGTTCATTAATTATAATTATTATATAATGGTTATTAATTTATAGCTTATAAAAATAACTCCAATATTAATTACCATAATTGTATGTAACAAATATTATATAACCAATTATATTTACCATTATTAAATTTATATATATTATTTTCATAAAATACTTTTTAGCATTATGTAGCGGCATCTAATTCTCCAGAAATTTCTTCGGATCCATTTGTGCTTGTCAGAAATGATATATCTAAAATAAGTTTTGATATATGTAATGTTGGTTAATTATTAGGAACATTTAGATTAATATTGCTTCTCATGAATAATTTGAAACAGAATCAAAGTAATATGATTTCACATAGATTTTAGAATAGCAATTTAAATATAATTATAATTAAAGAAATTGTAACGCAATTTATTATTAATAATTAATTTGATTATCAATTAATTTTTAAAGTAGTATATAAAATTATATATAATTAATTATAACTAAATTTATATCACTATAATTCTATATACATAGTATATCAAATTAAATATATTTGGTTAAACTTGGTATTATTATTAATCAAAATTATGAATTAAAACAATTTTTAATAATAAAACAATAATTAAGATAAAATTATTATATTAAATTTCTAAGACACACATAATTAGGAGTTGAACACAACAAAACAACCTCTCCGTGATATCGCTCATTATCATTTCGATGGCAAAGGAAAATCGATTCGACCGATGATTGTGTTGTTGGTTGCAAAGTGTTGCAATCTACATAACTCTGCGAAATTGACATGGTTAATAAATTTAATTTACAGTGTCAGTTTAGATTGTTTTGGTATATTATTTATTGTATTTTATTATAACGCTATTTTATATCATTTAAATTATGAAATTATATGCATTAATTATGAATTTCATTATATTATATAAAATAAATAGTCAGGTATAACATAAATATTGATTAAAATCATACTGTAAATTTAATTTATTATTGGAGTTAGAGTTTATACTAGAAGTAGCTACTACTCGATACTTAAATAATACTTAAATAACCCCATCAAACCCTAGCACCGGATCTAGAGTGCCAGAGGATCAACGCAGGGTGGCAATGATTGCCGAGATGATTCACACGGCATCGTTGGTTCACGACGATGTCATCGATGACTCAGACACTCGGCGTGGACGTCTCTCCGTTCAAAAGAACTGGGGTCAACGTAATGTACGTTATCTACTAGCTTTTCTTCTTATTGCGTAACCCCGTAGCCTTTCTCATATTCAATTCACATCTTCTAATACCTCTTGTTACTGTAAGTACCTTGTCTTTCTCGTAACTAACCTCTTTTCTTTAACCCTTGTCTTTCTTCCTTACACCTTTTATTTAACCCTCATCTTCTTTACACATAGGCTCTTTTCTTTAACCATTGTCTATCTATCTTACACCTTGACACTTTTCTTTAAACCTTGTCTTTCTTCCTTACACCTAACCCCTTTTTTTTAACCCTTGACTTTCTATCTTACATTTAGCCCCTTTCCTTCTTCCTTACACTTAGCCCCTTTCCTTTAACCCTTGTATTTCTTCCTTACACTTTGCCTCTTTTATTTAACCCTTTATTTCTTCTATACACTTAGCCACCTTTTTTTCTTCCTAACTCCTTAATTTTAACCGTAGTGTCTCTTCATCACCATTCTAACTTATCCGTTAGGTCTAATTTTCCTATATATATTTCCTCTTCATCACTCGCAGTCTTTCTTAATAGTACCCCTAGTTATTGTCGTCTTTGTGAGCTAAGATGATGTAATCACGCCTATTGCGTAATTGCAGGCTCTTATGGCCGGTGATTATATAATGAGTGTGTCATCGACGATGTTAGCTCGAATCGGAAATCTACGTCTCATCGAGATTTTCGCAAACATTCTGGATGACCTAGTGTCCGGTTAATAGAACTTTGGGCTCATTTATTATTGTTATTTATTGTTGGTTAATTAAACTCAAGATAACTTTATAGGTTCAATAAAATTGGTAATTAATTATGTAATAATTAATTAGTTTCATTAAATAAATTAACCTAATCTTGATTTAATGGTTAATTAGAAAAAATTATGTAAATATGTAATCACTTACCAGGAAGTTACATTACTTTTTATTATATATTTATCTCCTGATTACTTATCATTTGAATGATTATACCAATTATTATTTATTACACTAATTAGTTATTTTATTATTTAAAACTACATAAATTCACACATCTTATGTTTAACTATTCTTCAATGCCTATTCGATGTATTGTTATTAATAAGAATTTGTTTTAAAAATCATATTAATAACATTACTTCCCTTTGTACATCCGTTATTTAATCTCGTACATTAATATTAGACACCTAATCCTTAATTCATTTTATTAATCTTTAAAGTACTAATTATAATTAATGGTAGATTAAATGAAATGATTAATATCTATTCATAGTCAGTATTCTATCCGTAGTGATACTACTGATTACAATTATTCTATCTATTACAATTATTAATTCGATATTGTATTTAATATAAATTATAACTTGATAGGATATGTGTTCTCTACCCTGATTATTATGTGGATCAAACTTCCCTCTATTTACTTATTTAAGCATGTCTAAATACTATTAAGCATGTATAATAGCCGCTATTCACTCCTACACCATTGGCCTCTACAGGCATTTCTAATGTAATGTACCCTACGTGTAATCTCTTGTAATAGATACATCCATTCCTTCCAAATGTATTGCCTTCACTACCCGCGCACTGTTCTATAGGTGAATTTATGCAGTTGAGTGCCAAAGAAGAAGAAGATGAACGTTTCCAGCATTACCTGAAGAAAACTTACAAGAAAACTGCAAGTCTGTTGGCAAATAGCTGCAAGTCTGTTGCAATTTTGAGTGGCTGTAATGAAAAGGTAATTTAGATAAGTTTGTATGTTAACAAACATAAGATTTCAACATTAGTAATCTGAATTATTAATATGTATATTATTTTTTCAACATATTTGTAAATTTTACATCTACATAACTTCTCAAGAAGTATAAATTCATTTTAACAAATCTTTTTAATATCGGAACAATTGTTCAAAAAAAATGTTTAAGTTAAATTATGGATTATTTTATATTTCATTATTGAAAATATAATTTAATTAAATAATAATATCATGTGTTATAAGCAAAATAAATATTGTTAATCAAATTGTAGATTATAGACGATTGTTACGAATATGGAAAGAATGTAGGCATAGCTTTCCAGGTGCTTAATATATTGTTCATTACTTATTCATTATATTTAATATTAAATTAGTACTCATTTAGTTCAAATTAATAATTTCTAACAAGCATTAAATTATTAGTTTCTATCGCTATTTTCACTAATCTCTGTCATTCCCACTAACTATCTTACTCTCTTCTATCTATGTCTATCTTTATCTGTTCAATTATCTCTCTTTCACCCTTACTCACACCACTTTACCTCTCACTTATTCACTCACACTCCTCCCTCTCTCTCTATTATTCCTACTATCTCCATCTCTCCCCTCCCGTCGACTATCCATCCTTACAACAGATTGTGGATGATATATTAGACTTTATATCGTCAAGTAGTATCATGGGTAAACCTACGGCTGCAGATCTTAACCTTGGTATTGCTACAGCACCTGTTCTTTTTGCTGCTATTGAGGTAAGGATTCAGTATCTAGGTAAAGTTCTAGGTTCTAGTGAAATAAAATAGTAATTTAACCCACAAACCTATACATATACATATTCCCCCAATTCAAATTTGCAAATCTATAAATCATCTTCTCAGCCCCTGTTTTTCCTACCTCACAATTACGACCCTCACATCCTTCAATCATACTACCTTGAAGTGCCCACTCTTATGTCCATCTATTAAATACCCATTACTCATAGTAGCCTACTTTCTATCCATTCAGTATCCGGAGTTAAACGAGATGATTTTGAGGCGGTTTTCTCGTTCCGATGACGTGGAGAGAGCTTGGTCATTAGTTCAACGCAGCCAAGGCATCTCACGCAGCAAACAACTAGCCAATGAGCACGCGGAGAAGGCAGCTTCGTGTCTAGTCAATTTGCAGCCAGGAGAGGAGCGAAATGCTCTAGCCGATCTGCTTCAAGTAGTGTTGAAGCGAATGAGTTAGCCCCGCCCCGCCCGATTGTAGTGTTTTCAATTGCAATAGATTTCCAATGCAAGCAGTTATATTGTATACAATAATTATTGATTATATATAGTTGATTAACAATGATAACACATTGCTAAACAATTGTTTAAAAGTAACTTTTTATTTCATTTTCACAAATAAATACTCAATAAATTTTTATTTTCAATAATATATGAAATGCTGATAAATATATGAATACATGAATAATATACTGTGATATTTAAATAAAATATAAAATAAAAGTGAAGATAATAAAATATTCAAATGGAAATAAAAATATAGATATGATAATTATATACTTGGTATATTTTGTTTGTATCTCCTAGCGCGTTTAGATTTGAAGAAGCATGCGGATATCAGATAAAACAACATGGACATGAAGGACGAGACTGTACCACTGATTGCGCAGAAATATGCCCAGTCGAATAAGTAAGCGGTACCTGAACATGCAATTCATTATTAGAATTTAACAAATACCTTTGGGAAGATGTTCAATTTTTATATTTAGTATATCTTATTTACAATAACTTCATAAGTTCATATTTGCTAAGTACAATTAAACCTTGCATTGCAGCATTTAAATGAGAATGAGCCTGAGTTCCAAAATTTACTATACCAGCTGTCATCAATATAACTGAAAAATTGTTTTTTTAATAGTTTTAATGTTTTAAAATAGTATTATCTTATTTATAATTCAATTAATAATTATTGCATTGTTATAATTAAATTAAATATATTTTTTGTTTCACTATTATATATGCGATACTAACATGAAGATAATATGAGTAGTGCCATTAATATTGGTACCATTACATGGAATTGCCCGCATATATTACATTGGTATAATAGAGCACATACTACAGAAGTTATCAATAAAAACAGTCCAACAGTATATAAAATTTGACAGTTTACTTCCCATCCTGTGTAGGTGCATTTATAATTAATATGATATATATATCACTATTCCAGCACAGTGTTTTAAAAAACTTATTTAAAAGTCATCAACATAATTAATTTATTTTATATAATAAATATAAACTAAAATGTAAACTATTATAAAATATTATATAAGTTGAAATACTATATAAATATGAGTTTTTATTATATTTTTGGACAAATAAAATTGTTAAACGAGTTTAAAATAGGCAGGAGTTTTGTTTATGATGAAATTCTTAAACGTAATAAAAACAATATGTTTGTCATATTAATACAGAGATATGGCTCAATGATTATTCATAGATCCATTAGCTACAATAATATACCAATGTTATATATAATGTATCTTCCTATAATATATATAACATCAATTATCTATTTATAAATAATTAATTTTTACAAATCATAGTTATAAGTGTTGATGATTATTTAGTCATTATCCAAAAAATAATATTGAAATGTATATTTTCTTGCATATTTTTTATAAAATAATATTTATTTTTTTGTATACAAAAATTATTATTCCCTATAATGATATAATAAATCTATTTATAAGGTATTAGATTATAGTTTTTATATATAAATCAATTATATTTATATAATATTTAAATAGTTTATATATATATATGTATTTGATATATATTTATAATATAATACATGTTACGTGAATTAACACATACACACACACACATATATATATATATATATATGAAATTAAAGTTTAACATGGCTGATAAATTGTATATATTACAAGTATTTTAATATTTATATAGGTGTAAGTAATCAACATTGTATATTTAACTGCATTATACATATATTAGTCGTAAATACTCTTAATAATTTGAAAATATATATTGTTTAATTAAATACATATTTAATAATCTAACTTGATAAAGATTTTTGCCATGCATAACCATCCTGATAGAACCAAAAACATTTATTTCTTACGTTAAAACAAATCGCGAATAATCCAGAATGCATATGTTTATTAGGGTTTTTAATCCAATTAGGGGCAATACAACTTATAGAACATAATATGAATGACACCAATAGAAAAAACAATCCCGTGTTTCTATTATATTTAGACATTATAAAAAAATTTCAATTTTGTTATATTTAAAATTCTATCGTACAGGTATTTAATTAAGCAGGTGAGTAATACAATTATAATAGAATACTTAATTTACATTCATAGATAATATACATTAAAATAATATTTTAAACTTCTTCAAAAATTCATATAGTAAATTGAAAAGTATGTATTTTAGAGTATATTAATAATATTAACTCACTAACATAGATATATTTAGAACTTCTATTGTATTGTATATGTTATATAATATATGTTTTTTGTAAACTAGTTTTTTTAAATCTCTAATTTATTAAATTTATATTACATAATATTTTATAATTATAATATTTAGAAAAGCTATTGTTATTATTATTATTTAACTATAACTATAACTTTATAACATACAATGTAAACATATGATATCATTGCATAATAATTAATTTACATGTATATTCAAAGAATATACTTACTCTTATAAATTGTATACAATGTATGTCTTAAAGCATATGCATATATGTGGTTTGCTTTAATCTTACTGTTTTTATTTTACTATATAATATTATATAGCGCCAATATAACTTAAAAGTGTATCAATTAAAACATTAATATTTAATATAAGCAAAAATAATAAATAATATATTATAAAACTAAATATCATAGAATAGATAATATCTGAATAATGTCATCCCTTTCTCATAGAGTCTTAATGTCACTTATATAACTATATACAGCATTATTCAAATATTGCGTTACACAAATAAAATAAAATTATATGTAGAAATTATAGACCATTTATTAGTAAGTAAAGCAAATAAACTCATCAAAAAATAGCATGTCATTGAAAAACCGCACCTCAAGGAATGACAACTATTCCAGACAACATAATAACCAAATTAGTTATTAACAAAAAGTAAACGTATATATAAATAGGAAGGGACATTGGCATTAACTTAAGACATAATATATTCAGACGATTGCTTTTTAATTGCTAACTTTTTAGTAATTATCTAATGTAAATATTATTCAGGGATTTTAGTAAATAAACTAATATACATTGCGACAACAATGTTTGAATATCGAGGGAATACAAATGTCCTGCTAGTAGTCTAGGGTATTGAAGAGCACATATTTACTTTATAAGCGGAAGTTCAAAAAATAATTAATCGGACATATAAATAATATGTCTCGATTTTGCTCCGTTCTAAACATATCATCTTTTAGATTAATTGCATATACCAGAAGTAACTAGAAGTATACAAAAGTAAACATATACTGACACGAAATGTATTTACTATATATTACTATCTCTACATGGCCCCATATTAAGCAATGCGATAGTTACTCCCCAATAATATTCAATTCAATAGTACCAAGGTCATTAAAATATATGCTAATAATTATACTAATCTTAATAAATGTATATAATGCTATATATCCAACTCACGAAGCAGTTATACAATGTCCACTTCAATTGGCTTATCTTTCAATACCAACAAATGCAGTTTATTAAGTTTAATCAATGAAATTGATGACAGAAGATTAAACGTAGGCTTGGAAATTAATACAGTCCGACTTTAGATAAATCTAAAAATGTGATTTAATTAGAAATATAAATTGGTTATAATTTATTTTTAGCGTGGTGAGGTGCAAAGTAGTTTGTTCTAAAATTAGTCTTTTTTGCCAATTTAGCTCTGGTTCAATGGTAAAAAATGGTAGAATTTGTACGTACTTACTTAATTTCTTCTCTATCATACGATTTATCATCCAGTAGATTACACTAACACTTTTGCTCTTTCAAATCAATAATCGTAATAAGCAATTTCTGCGCCTGGCAACAATTAACAACACTGCAGTAAGTCATTTTATCCAAGTAAATATATAGATCGGTGAGATTGCGGTAAAAGAGTTAAGCATAAGTTTGAAAACTTGCAAAAGCAGTTCAGATAGTGTTGTCCTAGTACTATGATATAACGGATATAGAAATTGAGCCACAAAATGTACCATACTTTTTTATTTGTTTTAAAAACCAACTTCCTGTACGATATAGTAAAGGAGCGAATCTTTAGACTAAAAATAGGTATGTTATGTGTCGAATGAAACTTCGCATTGATATACCTGATTAACAAATTATCAAAGTGCTAATTATTGATAAATGTACTGTTACTTTTAACGCTGTAAGAGCATTGTGGTTAGCACTCAGAAACATAATCTCTAAAAATAGTTTAGTTACATATTTATAGGAAGTGCTGGGATTATTATTTTGAGAATGATATTTATTAAATCTAGCGCATATCTAATTTCACAGATATCCACTTTCTTTTAAAGCTTGGAACTTCTAGAATACATATTAACAACAAGTATTTCCTATAAAATCATTCCCGGGGGAGAGATATACAAAATATAGAAAGGTCTTCATTTAAGTTAAAACGCTGACCTCGATCTTAATGGCTGTCCTAATATTTACACCAGAAAATGAAGTAAACAATAATGGCTAACGAAATAGTAACCATGGATATAGTCTACTTCACCACCCACAACGTGGGATCCCATATATTATGTGTTAGCTTGAGACCAGATATCGTCGTCAAAGACAACGATGCAATGTTCATTATTGGTATTATTGTAGTATTGACTATATCAGAATATGGATAATGCATTGAACAGGAAAATACAAAAGTAGAGTACTCTTTGTTTCGTCATATCCATTGTTGTTAGACCACCGGGATCTTGATTTCCGAGCAACGTATTCATGAAGAATGAATTGGAAATCCCTGGATACACATTATCATCTAGTCAAACTGCAGTACAGTTGTAATAGAAATATTTAAATGTTTTTAAATATTTTTATATTATACTTATTTTTATATTTTAACTTGTAATTTGTATCTGTTTCAATTTATTGGCTCAATTTTATAATGATAATATCGCTCCCATTACATCATTTATATAATTTTATTACTACACTCTTTTGACCTTTATCATATATAAATATAAATATTCAACAAATGTGCTTATATGACAATATTTAAACCTCGATCTGTTTCAGTGATTGTTTAATATTTCATATATAAACTAAATACAGTTAGACCTTCATAAATACATTACCCACAGTAATTTACACACTCTTAAATATACTAACTTTCATATACGTATATATTCATTATCATAAACAAATATAGAAATTATATTTAAGTCAAGAACTACCCATTTAATACTGACTATTTATGTAATATAAATAGCATTATTTAGATATAAGGATATTTAATAATTTACGAATAAAATTAATATGGTATACCAGTTAGTATCATGTAATATTAATATTATAAATATATGCATGTAAAATGATATTTATGATAAATATTAAATATTATAATATAACTGATGGTGTAGCACATGTTTACAGATGTGTAGACTAAATACTGAAGATTTATATGAAATGTTAGAAATAAAAAGTTTTAGCAATCATAAATAAACTCTTTTTTTATATCTAGTACCAGAGTTGATAACACGAATATTGCTGTGTACACGTAGAGTAGGTCAACTCGTAATCTGTATACATTTAGAATATGAATATATATGTTTACTATATGATCAGCTCTACTGAGTCAGTATCCAGGGTTTTCATAATATGACCTTATTTAACCCTGTTTTAAATTTCTATACCCACACACACACATATATATATATATATATATATGAATACATGTAATGTAAGGTTTGTATTGTATAGTTTGCATTGTAATTCATTAGTAACTCATTAGAAACTTCAATGTATTCAACCCAACATGATCAAAGTCTCACCACGATGTGAAAGTCTCACTTATATATAGGTGGCATGCGTAAATAAAACTACAATTAAATGTAAGAATTGTTTGACCTTTGTATACCTTCGGATATGCAAAGGTCGAATAAGTATTCTTTGGATTTAACCTTTATCTTATAAAATACAATGGCAGGTCAGTTTAATTTATATTAGGATACATAAGTCTATATATTTTGTAAGAACTTATATGTCAATATTATAATATGAGTGATTACATATTTATATGTAATTTTAAACACACACCCACACCCACAAACACCCACACACACGCCCGCGGGCACACACACACACACACACATACATACATACATACATACATACCTACATACATACATACATACATACACACATATATACATACATACATACATACATACATATTACATATATACTTATATTATATATAAATTTTAATATTAACGAATGATGTTTGCTAAAATTTAAAAATTGATTCTATTAAAATATTCACTTAAATAAATCACTAAAATAAATAAAACCATCAGCGAGAATCTCATCGACTACTTCCCTGATATCAGAGGCAGGAAGTTGGACAGTTCATGTCAGACATTCGAATTGGAGGTTATGCAGTTTGTTGTATGTTTTGTGAACATGGTTACCATGGAGATAACCTCTAAGGGTGTTGCCGGTTTAATATATTAATATAATAACTATAGTTAGATGCATATAATGATAGAACTATTCATATAGATAATTATAAGACTTATATTTAGTGCTCGTGGTAACGTGTACGTTAGATTATTAATAGATACATATCACTATTTCTATGTACGCTGATATTCAAGAACTACAGTATGATAATTTATGAGGTTCACATTGTACACGTTATACACCGTACAAGAGTAATTAATAGAAGATCAACAATTGTGCTTATTATTTTTATTATTATTCTAGATATATAAAAATACGTATGACGTATTAAATATTTAGATAGGTCTAGAACGAGAATGATAAACACAATTATTAACCTTCTATAAATATCTCGCTTACACTATAACTGAAATAAAAACATTTCTATACTAGATAAACCGTTGACGATACTAAACTATACATAAAAGTAAATCAACAATATGATCACTTGTAACCAAAATGATTTAACAATATGTTATGTGTAATATAATTTCAACTGTGTAATTGTACCCAGAGAACATTCTCAATACAATCCATCACACAATAAAATATAAAAAGATTATAATGTCTACGATAATAATATAAAGATTGTTTAATATAGGTATTATGTATAGAGGACGTATAAGTCGTTGATCAAAGTTATAGAGTAGTGTAATGTTACAAGGCAAGCTAAATATCTTGTTTAATGCCCCAGGATCTGTTTTAGGCATTGGTCAAAATTACTGACACTATTTAAGGCCTTATTTAAAGTTCCAAGATCTGTTTAAAGTATTGTTTAATGTTAGAGGCTCCGTTCAAGGTCTTAATTAATATCCAGGATATGTTTAATGCCTTGTATAATATCGGTTGATCTCATTAAGATATTGTTTAAATTCCAAGGTCCGTTAAATGTCTTGTATAATGTTATATGCTCTGTTTAGGTACTTGTTTATTATAACTGGGGCTGTTTAAGGTTACATACACTGTTTAAGCTCTGGATTAAGGTTAAGGGTATGTTTAATATTACTGATTCTGTATAAAGATACGAGATATATTTAATGTCTTTTTATGGATACTGAATATGTTTAAGACATTGTTTAAGTTCATTGTTATATGGAACTTGTTTCAATTGATAGCACATCAAATAATATGGTCGATATCGCCTTTTAAATTAGTATTCAATTTTTTATATTATCCAATTAATATTTCTGTGTGTATCAATAAGCACGCAATAAAATACATTCACTCCTCATGTTACAGCCCGGAGTGAGATGTTCACATTACGCTCCAGATGGAAAACTTATTGAAAATTTGACACCCGAAGTAAATACTACTCATGAGGCCTTGGTACATGGCATTAAAGTGTCGGGTAAGTAGACTACAAATGGAGGAGGGATAGCACTGATGTAATTTACTTATATGGATATTCCATATATGTGTATTTACTTATTTACTTATATGGGTATTCCATTATAAAAGAAAGAATGACAGAAAAAGATTATATCCAATGAAATTATATAGATAATATTATAAGATTTATTTTTAGATTACAATTTCAATACATTCATTAAACTAAAACTCTTTTATCTCTCCAACCGATCCCATTTCTCGAGATACTTCAATTTATCCTGAATGGATTTATAGTAGAAACTATACTTTTCTATTATACCTATTTAAAATTGTATTTCAAATCCACCAAGTTACTGAATAATAATGATCCGTGATTCGTACACAACAAAAGTGTATCATTGTTTATATTCATATTACATAATAGTTACCAATAGATAATTTCCGACTACCCGATAAAGTTGTTTACTATTTGTTAAGTTTAATTGTTTAATAACAAAATACAATTGTAAAATTTGAATTGTATCATGTGCAATGATAACTATTCATATAACTATGATAATATATTTAGTATTATAGATAAATATGAAATATATATTTATATTATTGTTTATTATATGCAATAGAGAGTTAATCATATAGGGTGTTGTATAAAATAAATAGTATATTCTTGATACACTACTAAGTATAAATAGTAAATTTATACTTTGTAGATTTATACTTTATAGATTTATACTTTGTAGATTTATACATTGTAGATTTATACTTTGTAGATTTATACTTTGTAGATTTATACTTTGTAGATTTATACTTTGTAGATTTATACTTTGTAGATTTATACTTTGTAGATTTATACTTTGTAGATTTATACTTTGTAGATTTATACTTTGTAGATTTATACTTTGTAGATTTATACTTTGTAGATTTATACTTTGTAGATTTATACTTTGTAGATTTATACTTTGTAGATTTATACTTTGTAGATTTATACTTTGTAGATTTATACTTTGTAGATTTATACTTTGTAGATTTATACTTTGTAGATTTATACTTTGTAGATTTATACTTTGTAGATTTATACTTTGTAGATTTATACTTTGTAGATTTATACTTTGTAGATTTATACTTTGTAGATTTATACTTTGTAGATTTATACTTTGTAGATTTATACTTTGTAGATTTATACTTTGTAGATTTATACTTTGTAGATTTATACTTTGTAGATTTATACTTTGTAGATTTATACTTTGTAGATTTATACTTTGTAGATTTATACTTTGTAGATTTATACTTTGTAGATTTATACTTTGTAGATTTATACTTTGTAGATTTATACTTTGTAGATTTATACTTTGTAGATTTATACTTTGTAGATTTATACTTTGTAGATTTATACTTTGTAGATTTATACTTTGTAGATTTATACTTTGTAGATTTATACTTTGTAGATTTATACTTTGTAGATTTATACTTTGTAGATTTATACTTTGTAGATTTATACTTTGTAGATTTATACTTTGTAGATTTATACTTTGTAGATTTATACTTTGTAGATTTATACTTTGTAGATTTATACTTTGTAGATTTATACTTTGTAGATTTATACTTTGTAGATTTATACTTTGTAGATTTATACTTTGTAGATTTATACTTTGTAGATTTATACTTTGTAGATTTATACTTTGTAGATTTATACTTTGTAGATTTATACTTTGTAGATTTATACTTTGTAGATTTATACTTTGTAGATTTATACTTTGTAGATTTATACTTTATAGATTTATACTTTGTAGATTTATACTTTGTAGATTTATACTTTGTAGATTTATACTTTGTAGATTTATACTTTGTAGATTTATACTTTGTAGATTTATACTTTGTAGATTTATACTTTGTAGATTTATACTTTGTAGATTTATACTTTGTAGATTTATACTTTGTAGATTTATACTTTGTAGATTTATACTTTGTAGATTTATACTTTGTAGATTTATACTTTGTAGATTTATACTTTGTAGATTTATACTTTGTAGATTTATACTTTGTAGATTTATACTTTGTAGATTTATACTTTGTAGATTTATACTTTGTAGATTTATACTTTGTAGATTTATACTTTGTAGATTTATACTTTGTAGATTTATACTTTGTAGATTTATACTTTGTAGATTTATACTTTGTAGATTTATACTTTGTAGATTTATACTTTGTAGATTTATACTTTGTAGATTTATAATTTATGGGTAAGTCTAAATTTATTATTAATCCTCAACATTTGTTTATTTATTTCGTTAGTTAATAAATTTAATCTTAAATATAGAACCTTTCATTAATATTAAGAGGATTATATTTTTTATTATGAAGCCTGTATACATTGTTATTAAATTTAGTAATGACCATTATATGTTTGGTTGATATACACAGTCATGAGCTATACTAATCAATTAACAATACATAAACTATAATAATTAAAAATGGGTTGTATTAAAAATGTAGTTGTATCTTTATTTTAGTCATACGACTTACTATACAGATATTATATAACATACCGCATCATTTATTCATAATGTTATACTTTCCTCAAAATTAAAGTGTTCTTAGAAAAATTCAAATCCATCATTAATTCCTTTTACTGTTTACCCTTTACCCTTAACCATTTACCCTTTACCCTTTACCTTTGCCCTCTTTCTTGTATTATCCATATAAAAGTAGATTTATTTTAATTCGAATATTATTATGAATTAGTATGTGAGATCTGAGCAAATATTAATATAAATTTTCTTTGATTTTTTAAAAACAAATATGTCCATAAAACAATGGAATATGTATCTATTGTAAATGCTTGAATACATATTTTAAATAAAAGTATAATTATACAAATCAAATATATGTTCTCTTTTATTGTATAACAAAAGCTAAAATGACCTGCAAAACAAATAATTTCACTTAAGTTGTTTTATTATTTCTACAGAATGTTTCATAATTAGGTTAACACTTGATCTTAATTTACAAACTAGCTCTGTATCTAGTTAATTTTGTAATTAGTATCTCTTAAATAGTGTATACTATTATAATAAGTATTGCAGAATTACATAAATAGATGAACTTTTATTTATTTAAATAAATGTAAAGTTAGTTATGGAAATTTTGAATACTAAAATGTTAGTTTGAAATTTTAAACAAAAATATAGTTGTATCTTTATTTTAGTCATACGACTTACTATACAGATATTATATAACATACCGCATCATTTATTCATAATTTTGTACTTTCCACAAAATTGTTCTTAGAAAAATTCAAATCCATCAATAATTCTTTTACTGTTTACTAAAATACTAAAATGTTAGTTTGCATTTTTAAACAAAATATAGTTTAAATTATATTTTCATCCATATTGAAAATGAGATATATTTAGGTACTTTTTAATTATTTAAATAACGTATTTCATGATGTAAAATGTTCTCATATATTGCAATAAATGAAATATACATCACTTATGAATAGATTCATAATTTACTACTACATATATGGTAATGCACATAGTTTGATATATATATATATATATATATATATATATATATGTGTAGTCTTTGCGTTTATATACTAGCTAATAATAATTATTATTACACTAATGTGAAAATAATAATTATTCGATAGTTATAAAATAAAGAATAACATTTCTTCTGATATTATATTTGACTTGACGTTATAGTAAATTTATTATATTATAGTAATATAATATTTATATATTTTAATATAATGAAGTATTAATTTAAATGATTTATTATAAACAATATTATCTAGAAATATGTCATTTACTTTATAGAGTATATTATCGAAATGAATTATTGTATAATCACACACATATTGTACATTTTATAACATGATATTTTAGAATTTGAAGTTAAATCTTACTCAACTAACCAACACTAAATTTACACGTAATTCACCAATTAGGCAATGGAGATTGCTTAGGGAGAAGATTGCCCGAGGGAGGGCCATACACATGGTGTTCATATCAACAGGTCATTCTAGAATTAATATTCGCTACAAATTGTTTATATACAAATTGTATTATAATTTATTATTATATATTAATTTTAATATAATATTATCTATTAATGAGCTAATTTATTATATTAGAGATGATATAATATATATATATATATATATACACATATATATATATATATATATATATATATATATATATATATATATATATATATATACTATAGTATATCCGTATTTATAATATAATAGAAATATCTATGATTTTATTTTAAACCTGTTCACTGTACTGAACAATTGTTATTAACTCTATTCGCACTACAGTTATACGATAATGCCCAGCGATTTGGTAGTTCGTTGATAAGGCATGGAGCCAAGCCGTCGAATAAACAATTCATTGGAATCATGTCCCTGAATTGTTACGAGGTTTGATTTGTTTAATATTCGCAGTGCCGATATATATTCGAGGTACCGAGGTAACATGTTTACGAAGTATTGTTATACTCCCAAAACAATACAATACAATGCATAGGGATATGCGTTGTTAACTATTGATATAAAGTGGAATGTTCGAATATTAAAAATATTTTGTAATTAAAAAAAAATTTAAGATTTGTTAAAGATTTTAAGTTTTTAACTTTAAAACTCTTACACCTAAATACTGTTATACCTAAACACTGTTATACCTAAATACTGTTATATCTAAACTCAGTTATAACTAAACACAGTTATAACTAAACACAGTTATAACTAAACACAGTTATAACTAAACACTGTTATAACCAAACACAGTTATAACTAAACACAGTTATAACTAAAGACAGTTTTAACTAAACACTGTTATAACTAAACACAGTTATAACTAAACACAGTTATAACTAAACACCGTCATAACTAAACACAGTTATAACTAAATACAGTTATAACTAAAGACAGTTATAACTAAATACTGTTATACCTAAACACTGTTATACCTAAACACTGTTATAACTAAACACTGTTACACCTAAACACCGTTATAACTAAACACAGTTATAACTAAATACTGTTATAACTAAAATACTGTTATACCTAAACATTGTTATACCTAAACACTGTTATACCTAAACACTGTTATACCTAAACACTGTTATACCTAAACACTGTTATACCTAAACACTGTTATACCTAAACACTGTTATACCTACACACATTTATAACTAAACACAATTATAACTAAAACACTGTTATATAGAAACACTGTTATAATTATTATTCACTTTCTGGTGTTCTGGTGAGTTTTCTAAATATATTCATTTAGAATTTAATATTCATTTAGACTCATGATTGGTATATGATATATTAAATAGTATTTACTCCGTTACTTTCCTATTACAGTGGGCATACACGGAACAAGCTTGTGCTATGTTCTCAATGGTGGTAATTCCACTTTATGACACTATGGGAGAGGATAGCATCAGGGATATTCTACATAAAAGTTTGTGTCAGATTTTGTGTGCATATTTTTAAATAAATACTTTTCCATGTGGATATTATAAATGTATTAAAATATCAAGCATTCGTATATTTATTTTTTAATTTAGTTATAAATATTATTGTTTATAATAATTAATAATTGCGATTAATTATCTTTAATACAAAAATACAATCTATTGAATTTGATACACCATTTTGTAGCTGAATTAATGATTTGCATTTGTTATACTGTGGAACATGCCCATTTACTCTTGAAACTTAAAGAAAATATCACATTTATATACATCATTCAAGATTTCAAAGATGAAAATTCTAAATTCCTTTCATTCTCAAAAGAATTGGTTATTAATGATCATTTTAAATGTCTTTCGATTTTGCCAGCATTTAACTAAAATTATATATATTTTGTATTTACAATAATGCAAATATTATTATGTTCTCTAAAATTATGAAATGTTATCAATATATATTAATTATTTCCATAGGTGATTTCTGAAAGTAATTTAGAAAAGCCAGTGGTATGATACAAATTAATAATATTAAATATAATATTATTTAATAATTGAAATTTATATTAACTATTTATAATAGGAAAACTTACACTTTATTAATTAGATCATTTTCTTAATATTCTTAATAAATTACTCTACTAGAATTATATAATTATAATATAAAATTTTAATAACCGTAATTTATAATATTGAAAACTATAATATATAATTTTAAAAACTATGATTTATACTTTTAACAACAATAATTTGTGATTATGATTATTTAAGCCTGCAAAAAGCGATGATATTTGCACAATATGTTTCACCAGCGGAACCACCAGTTAGTTATACCATAGGTTGTTAAGAATTATATAATACATTTTATTTCTATCGTATTTACAACCAAATTAGATAGTATTTCAATATAGATAGCATACTATAACTATGTTAACAAATAATTTTGCTAATAAGATCAGCCATATATTTTTAACATGGAAACTTCTGTTCATGGAAACTTCTCCTCTATTATTACATGTATTACTTTTCTCAGGCCAGTCTAAGGGAGTTTTAATTACACATAGAAACCTGATCTCAATCGTATCTTCAGTAATCATTACTAGTTTTATCGGTGAAGAAGACTGCTGCGTTAGTTTGGTATTATTTATTTATTAGTTATTTATTAGTTGTATATTAGTTGTATATTAGTTGTATATTAGTTGTTTATTAGTTGTGTATTAGTTGTTTATTATTTGTTTATTAGATGTTTATTAGTTATTTATTAGTTATTTATTAGTTGTATATTAGTTGTATATTAGTTGTATATTAGTTGTTTATTAGTTGTGTATTAGTTGTTTATTATTTGTTTATTAGATGTTTATTAGTTATTTATTAGTTATTTATTAGTTGTTTATTAGTTGTTTATTAGTTGTTTATTAGTTGTTTATTAGTTGTTTATTAGTTGTTTATTAGTTGTTTATTAGTTGTTTATTAGTTGTTTATTAGTTGTTTATTAGTTGTTTATTAGTTGTTTATTAGTTGTTTATTAGTTGTTTATTAGTTGTTTATTAGTTGTTTATTAGTTGTTTATTAGTTGTTTATTAGTTGTTTATTAGTTGTTTATTAGTTGTTTATTAGTTGTTTATTAGTTGTTTATTAGTTGTTTATTAGTTGTTTATTAGTTGTTTATTAGTTGTTTATTAGTTGTTTATTAGTTGTTTATTAGTTGTTTATTAGTTGTTTATTAGTTGTTTATTAGTTGTTTATTAGTTGTTTATTAGTTGTTTATTAGTTGTTTATTAGTTGTTTATTAGTTGTTTATTAGTTGTTTATTAGTTGTTTATTAGTTGTTTATTAGTTGTTTATTAGTTGTTTATTAGTTGTTTATTAGTTGTTTATTAGTTGTTTATTAGTTGTTTATTAGTTGTTTATTAGTTGTTTATTAGTTGTTTATTAGTTGTTTATTAGTTGTTTATTAGTTGTTTATTAGTTGTTTATTAGTTGTTTATTAGTTGTTTATTAGTTGTTTATTAGTTGTTTATTATTGTGTATTCATTTTTTTTAGATATATTGGGAAATATTTGCTTACTATATAAACAGATATTAAAAATTAAGTTTCATAACTAAAACAAAAACAACTATGATTATTTAATAAACTTAGTACGTAATATAAATTTTATATTAATAAACTCCTTTAAATTTATATCCACCAATATCATTATTAATTTAATATTACCCAATCCCCAGATGAAAAGGGGAGATATTCACATTTCTTATCTTCCGATGGCACATCTTTTTGAAAGATCTATTCAGGTATATTTATTATTTATATTTAATGGTAAATATATATTCATATGTAATAGATCATAACGATACTAACTTTTATAAGTTGTAAAATTTAATAAGAATATGTATGATATGCTTATAAGTAATTGTATACAATTTAATATATATATATATATATATTAATTTATTAATAATGAATATATTTGAAACAATTATTATAATTATTAATCTAAATTTGCAGATTATATTTTTAATGTTGGGACAAAAAATTGGCTTTTTTCGAGGTGATATTCAAGGATTATTTGACGATATACAGAAACTTAGACCAACACATTTTGTCGCAGTGCCTAGAATACTAAATAAAATATTCAATAAGGTTAAGTTTTTTTAATAATGATATTTAAATTTATATTTATAAAAACTCATTTAAACTAACACTTATAAGTTGATATATATATATATATATATATATTCATTTTATTATATACAACTAGTTATAAATACATTTAAATAGGTACAATCAGCTCGTCTGGAATTGAGCTTTTTGAAGAGAGTATTATTTGATTTTGCAATGAGTCGAAAGGAATCTCTACTTAGCAGGTCCTTTGTAATAAAATAATACAATTTTATAAATGAAATGTATAACATATATTAGTTATTTATACATTTTTTAATGGAAATAATTATACATATTAGTTTTTTATATTTATCAATGTGTTACCGTTACATATTATAAATTAAGTAAATAGTTTTTAAAATAATATAAACAGCGGAATAGTAAGTAGATCTACAATCTGGGACTATTTTATATTCAATAAATTACAAGCAATGCTAGGCAACAACGTTAGAATAATTATTTCCGGATCAGCTCCTTTATCACCAGATGTCCATAAATTCTTGAGATGTGCTTTCGGATGTCCGGTTTGTTTGTTTATGAAAAACCAATCCCATTGTTATAAAACTAAATACTACAAGAATATGTCATTTCTTTTTAATGATATTTAATCAATATTAATTGAATATTTATTTTTATAAATGAAGTATTGTAATAATTAAGGGCTTACGCATTAAATTAGGTTCTGGAAGGTTACGGAATGACAGAAAGTACAGTCGCTACATCATTTTGTCTCAACAACCATCACACAAATTGTTTGCAATTATAGAAATAGAAATTATATATAATTACCTTAAGAATATAGCTATATTTAATATACATATATATATATATATATATATATATATATATATATATATATATATATATATATATATAGTATATGATATTTAATTATTATATTAATATATTAAAATAGTTTGTAGTTATTGACCTTTTTTATATAATCATAAATTCTTAATTCATAATTTATGTTGAATATCAACTTATAAAGTAGTTTACTAAAACTAATTCATGAATTACTTTCAATTATTAAACGATTTTGAAAATATTCTAATATACGTTAATTCATTATAACCATAATTAATTTACGTTCTGTACTAAATTAAAATATTGTATAACTGATATATATATATATATATATATATATATATTATATATATATATATATATATATTATATATATATATATGTTGCAGATGGTACCGTTGGTGCAATCCTACCATGCAATATAGTGAAATTAATAGATGTTGCAGAAATGGAGTACATTGCTGAATTAGGAAAGGGAGAAGTTTATATATTAATAAATTATAATTCATTAAATAAACTTAGTTGCAATATGTTCATGACACCAAAGTTTAATTAATTTCTTCTACTTTTAATAATACATATTTTAATGGCTGCACATTTCTACATTTAAACTCATTTTTTTTTATATTTAGATTTGTTTTCGAGGACCTAATCAAACCAAAGGCTATTATCATGATGAAAAATCTACTAATGAAGCTATAGATTCCGATGGATGGCTACATACTGGTGATATAGGACAATTTAATGCAGTAAGTATGCATAATATTACAACCCGTCGTAACAATTAATAAAATAATGTATTCGATATAAAATCTATTATTTATAAATTAAACTATTTTTGAATATATTATTTAAATTATTATTTTTCATACAATTAAATAAATTTATTTATAGGATGGATCGTTGACAATCATTGACAGAATAAAGTTTGCATTTAAATTATCTCAAGTTAGATAACAAATATTAATGCTTTCCATTGTAAAAATTTAAATAATTTTGCTAACAATAGATTCGTATATATAGGGAGAATACATCGCATCTGAAAAATGCGAAAATGTGTGTTTGAAAAGTCCTTACATAAACCAGATGTTCTATGATGGAAATTCCAATATGGTTAGAGAATTAACACTGATTCGATTAGTTTAATAACTAACAATAACTTAAACGTTTGTTACAGGATAAACCCGTTGCTATTGTGGTACCCGATGAAAACTCGCTTATGCTTTGGTCTTGTAAACAATCCAATATGCAAAACGAATGTTTCGAAAAAGTTTGCAAACTCGAACAGACGAAAACATTTTTACTAGAAGAGATACAAAATACATGTAAAGGACATCTTAAAGGATTTGAAATTGTAAGTGCTTCTCTCATAGTTAAATGATAATTATCATAAAAATAGACATACAATGCTACACACATCTAAACATATACATATGCATACGAACATACTTTTATATATATAAATTCATGTTTTACATATTTTGACTTGCATAATTATACTTTGTAGTAAATTATAGTTTATAATTAAATCATAACTAATTTCTCATTTGCAAGATCATTGTACCGGTTTCGAAATTACATTATTTCATATATTTTTCAATTGTATTTATTTACAAAGCTTCTGTCATATCATATAGTCTGTAGACAATACACCACATATTATAATATCGGTAGTAACAACTTTTAAATAAAAAGAAATAAACACCACGATATACAATTACGTTATAATATTATTATTTAATGTTATAACATTATATATACTTGTAAGTTATAGTATACTGAAATACCATATTATGTTATACATACTCCGGGTTATTCATTTAAATATGTATATATATATATATATATATATATATATATTATAATAAATAATTAATTAATATTATCAATATATTATGATATTAAATTTTTTTAATTAGTTATAATCTGTTATAATTTACTATTATTTTTACAATAAAATATTATTTTCATCTCATGAAGCTATAATACCTAACTGTGAAGCTATACTACCTATACTACTATAATAACTATAAACTACTATATAACATTATATAAGAGTATAAAACTCTATACAATTATATATGACTCTATAATTCTATATAATACTATATAAGACTTTATAAGATATTATAATTATATATAAGTCTCTCTATATAATGCCTTATAATATTATATATTATTATATATTACCTCTATATTATTATATATTACTATAATATTGTATTGTATCTAATTAAGAAAGACATCATTAATTATAATTTTGTGAATAATTTAATCTAATCAAATTACAATTAAATATTTATATTGTTTATATTGTTTTCCAAAAGGTCTGCAATATTCTTGTTGAATCGACTCCATTCTCTGTGAACAATCACTTATTAACAGCAACATTCAAAATGAAAAGAAGTGTTATAAGAAAACAATACAGGAATGAGCTTTCGACCCTTTACAAATAATTTTGAATATTTATATTTAATATTTATCCGATAAATTATTATTAAGAACTTAATATTAAACAATAAATATATTTTCATATTTAATAACAATCACTTAGACTAATTGCTAAAGATTAAATAACAATGAATAAAGACTAATGGCTAAAGACTAAATAACAATGATTAAATACTAATGGCTAAAGACTAAATAACAATGACTAAGACTAATGACTAAAGATTAAATAACAATGACTAAAGACTAATGGCTAAAGACAAAATAATAATGACTAAGACTAATGGCTAAAGACAAAATAACAATGACTTAGACTAATTGCTAAAGACTAAATAACAATGACTAAAGACTAATGACTAAAGACTAAATAACAATGACTAAGACTAATGGCTAAAGACTAAATAACAATGACTAAATACTAATGACTAAAGACTAAATAACAATGACTAAAGACTAATGACTAAATACTAAATAACAATGACTAAGACTAATGGCTAAAGATTAAATAACAATGGCTAAGACTAAATAACAATGACTAAGACTAATGGCTAAAGACTAAATAATAATGACTAAAGACTAATGACTAAAGACTAAATAACAATGACTAAGATTAATGGCTAAAGACTAAATAACAATGACTAAGACTAATGGCTAAAGACTAAATAACAATGGCTAATATAAATTAATAATATATATTATTTTTATCATTTATTTATTTTTGAATCTTACATAAAATGAACAATATAAAAAAGTGCATATATATTAAACTATATATAATACATTGGTATATAAACATATGTGATATTTTTAAAATATTTAAATAATTAAAGGAGGATTTATGTTATCTACATTAATTAATTATAATTATAACATAAATGTAAAAACTAAATTATTTATTTATTGCATTTACAAACATCCTATTTCACTTACCTACATTTGATGTCTCACTATCCTCATTAGTAGAATGTCAGTAATAATATAAACATTCCACTGACAGCCTAAACAACTGCTTTACTAGTATAAAGCATTATCAGTTTTCATAAATGGAATAGCTTCCTTTGAATTGACCGATGAGCGAATTGATATCGGGTTGTATTTCTCGGTTACTTAACGAAGACATTTGCAACTTCTTGATATGCAACGGGGATGAAGTCGATTGCAGTTTCTTTTGTTTCGTATGACGATAGTTGTCTATTGTAGCATTCGCGTTGCGTTCTTTCACTATGCCTATAACCTAGGGTTAAGTTGGAAGACCGTGTAGTGTGGAATATACGACTTGTGATAAACGGTCAGTTATTATATTAATAAGAATGTTAATAAGAATATGGTGTATTGTCTATTCCGATGATATATAAATATTAAATTGAGTTGTTATTATATTATTAACGTAATGAATAAATTTGTAAGATGGGCAATCAATAGAATATAAAACACGATTTTAGATATTATGATATTACATATTTAATTGTTCATCATTAAAGTGAATATCAATACTTATCTCCCTCTACATCTCTCCCTCTATCCCTCCCTCACTACATCACTCATTCCATCCATCCCTACCTCCTCCCTCCCTCCCTCCATCCCTACCTCTCTCCATCCCTACCACCCTCCCTCCCTCCATATCTCCCTCAATCCCTCCCTCTCTACATCACTCATTCCACCCATCCCTACCTCTCTCCATCCCTACCTCCTTCCCTCCCTAATTCCCTCCCTCCCTCCATCCCTCCCTCCATTCCTCCCTACTTATAAGTAAGCTATATCTAGATATAATAGTTAGTGTATACTACCATTGGAAGGTCGTGGAATAATATCAGGATGCAGTTGAAGGTTGCAACGAATATAAAAACCACAAGAGTACGATATACTTGCGACACTAATATATATAGTGTACCTATAATGCCCCACAATAGAAGATTTAGTATATATATAAAAATCACGTATTTCAATTCGTTTTTGTACATATCCGGAACGTTGTCGAATAAGTTGAATCTGTAGTTACGGATGTTTATGTTATTAATATTATTATCGAATCTCATTATATCCGAAAGGGTGCATATGATACTAGGCGGTATAGGTGGTATAGGGGGTTATACGATGTTATACGATATCAACACGAAGAGGTTAAACATTATAAAACGTACTACGAATGTTTACACGTTTAAATATAATGACTTTAATATTATTATAATACTATTAATATTAACTATAATACTATATAACTTAAATATTTAAACATTACATTTTAATTGAATACTTACGATGTCTATATATGTATTTGAATTATATACATCTAATTATATAAACAAGAGCCTGATAATGATAATTAATTCTCGATAATTTTGGAACTACTAACCCTATCATAGACAATATGATTATGGGAAATGTCGAGGAAACGATAATACTACTGATGTAGAAATTACAAATCAGGTTGATAGGTTCATCGCCATTACCGTAAGTGATATCACCATTGATTCGCATATAGACCTTGATGATTATACACTGCGTGATATCATCATTCAAATTTAAAGTTAAACTAATATCTATTAGATAATACATTTATTATACATCGATACGCAGTCACTCGATGTGTGCCCGGATATTACTCAGCTTATTTCAAAACAACTATGGGTTAAATCCAAAAATTTCTATTGAAAATAGAAATTTATGGTAAAATCCTAGAATTTAGAACTATAATAATATATTAATAATATCTAATATCTAATATATTGAAATAATTTAGATTTATGCAATACTATTAGTATCATATATTAGATATTGTGTATACTCTATATAAAATATCTATATATCTAGCTATTTAACTATATGGTTAATTTCGCTCCTGACTACTTATAACAATTAATAATTATTAAATTGTTATAAAGTTAAGATTTAATTAATAATTAAATTGTTGGTAAATCAAATTGTTGAGCAGGTTTTGTTCTAAAATTAAATGTTAGAATTATTTAAAAGTTGATATGAAATTACGAAAATCTTTGTTTGTTAGTTGAGTTAATCATATTACTGTCGATAAAGTTAATGGCTCATCAATCTATTCGTAGTTCTCATCATATCAATTTATTATCACCGTATAAATAGGTATATACTAATTAATATTAATATATAATTACTTACCATTACTATGACGTTTAATATAACTGGATACACTACGAGAAAGTTTTCAAATTCTTCGTAAATTTCGTTTAAATTCTTAAACTTTCCGATAAATCTTTTTACAGATTTTCGATTTACTTTCTGTAATATGTTAACCATATTATAACATGTAATATATTATTATGGGGCCTTATTTAAGTTCTATATCAAACTAAATGAATGTATATAATCTATTTATAAACACATGTTTGTCTATGGACAATCAGTGGATTGAATTTTCTTATTAAGTGTATTTTTGATAAAGTGTTAAGTTTCGCTTTAAAGTAATATAAAAACATACAAATAAAAATGAATTGTGAATAATAAATATATATTTAAACATATATATATATATATATATAAATTTCGTTTAAATTCTTAAACTTTCCGATAAATCTTTTTACAGATTTTCGATTTACTTTCTGTAATATGTTAACCATATTATAACATGTAATATATTATTATGGGGCCTTATTTAAGTTCTATATCAAACTAAATGAATGTATATAATCTATTTATAAACACATGTTTGTCTATGGACAATCAGTGGATTGAATTTTCTTATTAAGTGTATTTTTGATAAAGTGTTAAGTTTCGCTTTAAAGTAATATAAAAACATACAAATAAAAATGAATTGTGAATAATAAATATGTATTTAAACATATATATATATATATATATATATATATATATATATATATATATGTTTATATATTTATATATATGTTTATATATTTATATATTTATATTTATGTTTATATATTTATATATATGTTTATATATTTATATATGTGTTTATATATATATATTTATATATATCTATATATATATATATATATATATATATATATATATATATATATTGTTATAATGAATATCGATGTGCATTGCATGTATTGTGTTTTCTAATAATATGCAAATAAAATGTCTTAGGAATAAAAAAAGTACAAATGACTAGAAATAATAAAAAGGGTGTCAAAAGAAAAGTCCGTGCACAATTTTACATTTATTAAGGAAATTATATATTTATATATTTATATTTATGTTTATATATTTATATATATGTTTATATATATATATATGTTTATATATTTATATATATATATTTATATATATATATGTTTATATATATATATATATTTATGTTTATATATTTATATTTATGTTTATATATTTATATATATGTTTATATATATGTTTATATATATGTTTATATATATATATATATATATATATATTTATATATTTATATATATATATATGTTTATATATATATATATATATATATATTTATATATTTATATTTATGTTTATATATTTACATATATGTTTATATATTTATATATATGTTTATATATTTATATATTTATATTTATGTTTATATATTTATATATATGTTTATATATTTATATATGTGTTTATATATTTATATAAGACACCATAAGATAATTTAAATTGGGTATTTATAAATATGTATTAAATGGTAGAATAAATAATACGACTGCGTATAACGCTGCAGTGTAGCATAGGTGTAATAATGCATATTAAACCAGGGAGAGGAGTACATTTGCAGGTATCTACTATATCACGTACCATGAAGAGTACCGAGTAGACAACGACTACTCCCAAGTAGAAACAGAAGAAGCTGACGTTGCAGATGGTATCTGCGAATCTCGGAGTGTGATGAGTCACCATCGCAAGGATAGTTGAGATGATCTCGAGTAGTTGACCGGAAGAGAGAATCAATTGACTTTGCATACCAGCTTCCTTCGTTCAAATCGGATCAGTAGAATATGTTATTAGGGTTGAGAGTTAATTAGAAATGAAGTTTTAAGTAGAATGTATTAATAAAAATAGAAGTAAGATAGTTGTTTGGGTAGTTTATGTAAAGTATATGATATTTAGTATGAAATGTTTTATAGTAAGTACACATTTGAATAGGCAGTATTTTGTATTATTAGTCTGTGTTAGCTATAAGTAGGCAGTATGAGGTGTAGGTAGGCTGTGTTAAGTGTAGGTAGGCTGTGGAGGTGTAGGTAGGCTGTGTGAGGTGTAGGTAGGCTGTGTGAGGTGTAGGTAGGCTGTGTTAGCTATAGGTAGGCAGTGTGGGGTGTAGGTAGGCTGTGTGAGGTGTAAGTAGGCTGTGTGAGGTGTAGTTAAGCTGTGTGGGGTGTAGTTAGGCTGTGTGAGGTGTAGGTAGGCTGTGTGAGGTGTAGGTAGACTATGTGAAGTGTATGTAGGCTGTGTGAAGTGTAAGTAGGCTGTGTGAGGTGTAGGTAGACTATGTGAAGTGTATGTAGGCTGTGTGAAGTGTAAGTAGGCTGTGTGAAGTGTAAGTAGGCTGTGTGAGGTGTAGGTAGGCTGTGTGAGGTGTATGTAGGCTGTGTGAGGTGTAAGTAGGCTGTGTGAGGTGTAGTTAAGCTGTGTGGGGTGTAGTTAGGCTGTGTGAGGTGTAGGTAGGCTGTGTGAGGTGTAGGTAGACTATGTGAAGTGTATGTAGGCTGTGTGAAGTGTAAGTAGGCTGTGTGAAGTGTAAGTAGGCTGTGTAAGGTGTAGGTAGGCTGTGTAAGGTGTAAGTAGGCTGTGTGAAGTGTAGGTAAATAGTATAAACTCATCACACATCGACACTAATATATTTACACACTGATACAAAAATACACACCCATGCGCATTAGTTAACACTCGCCTACACTCACATACTCACACACCCGCCTACACTCACACACACACTCGCTTACACTCACACTCGCCTACACTCACACTCGCTTACACCAACACACTTATACACTCACACACTCGTCTAAACTAACACACTCACACACTCGCCTACACTCACATACTTATACTCTCGCCTACACTCACACACTCACACTCCCGCCTACACTCACACTCCCGCCTACACTCACACACTCGCTTACACTCACACTCGCTTACACTCACACTCGCCTACACTCACACTCTCGCCTACACCAACACACTCACACACTCGCCTACACCAACACACTCACACACTCGCCTACACCAACACACTCACACACTCGCCTACACTTACCTCTACAATGGAAGATGATCTAAACCTACATAACATGCCATAGAATAAAACCCAAAACGCATTGGCCAATAAGAATGACTTTGTAAATAGATTGGTATTGCGAAACACGTGACAAGAAGTGTAGTCTATACTCGATTGAGGGCCTAGTAACGTCAAACAAGGGTAGCACGTTGATTTATTGTAGAGCGGATATCCAGGCATTGCGTAAAATCGCCCACACATTTCATCTAGGCTAAATTTACTGTTGCTCAACACGTAGGTGTGTATGTGAGTTGTATCCTTCATGTCGGTTGGACCTATGATGTAATCAGAATAGATCACCAGATGACGCAATTCATGAAGGTCACCGAGTGAAACAAGATCATTAATACTCGATTATATAATATACGTTATTGAATAGTAATTTATAATACTTATGATGTAATATAAACGTTGAAAGTTTATAAGAACGAAATTGAATTGAGTTATTTAAAATTAATAATTTATTTTTATTTTTATTAAAAAAACAAAATATCTAAATATCTCTTTACGTATACTTACTAAATATTAATAGAGTGGTATATATTATTATCTATTATGATCTATTATTAATTGATATGCATATATTAATATGCATGAAATAATTAGATTATATTACTGATTACAATGAAAGAAATACAACTTATTGTAATTACATATTCAAATGTATAAACAAATTATGTATAAATTAAATTAAAATCATAAACAAAAATAAAGTAATTTTAATTTTTTCAATTACATTGTATCAATTAAGTATAATTTTTGTCTAATAATAATTTGCATTAGTTTTAGTGCATTGATAAATAACCATATTTTAAATTGTTACCATAATTGATTTAAAAGCATCTCAACGATAACGTATCATTGACTTACTCAAATAACTTAAAGAAATTTACTTAAAGAAATTATATAAAGACATCAAATATGGAATTCTATCATTTATGAAATGGAAACCAGAAAGCGTATCAACTAACCAATAGAAAACACTGAAAACTATGTTAACATCAGTTAATAATAGCCATTCGAATGTCGATCCCGAATCTTTGGTATGCCCGGATAATAACTGGAGGTACTACACCAACTATACGGTGATGTGTATCCCTTGTTACCATGCCTACGTGAAGTATGTTAGCTTATTTACCGATACTTCTGGTTGTAAACAATCGGGCGGCAACTTCGAGATATTTTTCAAAATGGCCGCAATCATTATTTTCGCCTGGTTGATGATGATGTTATCTGTATTAATATACAAAGACTCTAGCATCACGGAAGTTAGTGGAAGTAATGAGGTGATGGTAATCAATGAGGTAGCGATAGACATATTAGGGTAGATGGATTATATAGGTCGTATAGGGGATATTGGTGTTTATATTGGATACCCTACCATCACCATCACCATCACCCTCACCCTTACCCTTATCCTCACCATCACCCTCACCCTTACCCTTAGCCTTACCCTCACCCTCACCCTCACCCTCATCCTCATTATTACACTCACCCTCACCCTCACCCTCACCCTCACCCTCACCTTCACCCTCATCCTCATTATTACACTCACCCTCACCCTCACCCTCACCCTTACCCTTACCCTTACCCTCACCATCACCCTCACCCTCACCCTTACCCTCACCCTTACACTTACCCTCACCATCACCCTCACCCTTACCCTCACCCTCACCCTTACCCTCACCCTCACCCTCACCCTCACCCTCACCCTCATCCTCATTATTACACTCACTCTCACCCTCACCCTCATCCTCATTATTACACTCACCCTAGCCATCACCCTCAACCTCAAACTCACCCTTACCCTCACCCTCACCATCACCCTCACCCTTACCCTTACCCTCACCCTCACCCTCACCCTCACCCTTACCCTCACCCTCACCCTCACCCTCACCCTCACCCTTACCCTCACCCTTACCCTCACCCTCACCATCACCCTCACCCTTACCCTCACCCTCACCCTTACCCTCACCCTTACCCTCACCCTTACCCTCACCCTCACCCTCACCCTCACCCTCACCCTCACCCTTACCCTCACCCTCGCCCTCACCCTCACCCTCACCCTCACCCTCACCCTCACCCTCACCCTCGCCCTCACCCTCACCCTCACCCTCACCCTCACCCTCACTATCACCCTCACCATCACCCTTACCCTCACCCTCACCCTTACCCTCACCCTCACCCTTACCCTTACCCTCACCCTCACCCTCACCCTCACCCTTACCCTCACCCTTACCCTCACCCTCACCCTCACCATCACCTTTACCCTTACCCTCACCCTCACCCTCGCCCTCACCCTCACCCTCACCCTCACCCTCACCCTCACCCTCACCCTCACCCTCACCCTTACCCTCACCCTCACCCTCACCCTCACCCTCACCCTCACCCTCACCCTCACCCTTACCCTTACCCTCACCCCCACCCTCACTCTCACCCTCACCCTCACCATCACCATCACCCTCAACCTCACCCTCACCCTCACCATCACCCTCACCCTCACACTCACCCTCACCCTCACCCTTACCCTCACCTTCACCTTCATCTACACCATCACCCTCAAATTCACCCTCACTATCAATCCCATCCTCATTATTGCACTCAGACTCACCATCGCCCTTACATTCACTCTCACTCTCATCTATAAAATCACCCTCATCTTCACCTCACCCTCACCTTCATCCTCATTATTACACTCACCCTCACCTTCACCTCATCCTCACCCTCACCCTCACCCTCACCCTCACCTTCACCCTCATCCTCATCCTCATTATTACACTCACCCTCACCATCACCCTCAACCTCAAACTCACCCTCACCCTCAACCTCACTCACACCACCCTTACATTCACCTTCAACTTAACTCTCACCCTCACTTCACCTTCACCTTAACTCACCCTCACCCTCACCATTATTCTCACCCTCACCCTCACCCTTATTCTCACCCTCACCTTAACTCACACTCTCACCCTCACGCTCACCCTCACCCTCACCCTTGTGCTCACCCTCACCTTAACTCACACTCTCACCCTCACCCTCACCATTATTCTCACCCTCACTCTCACCCTCACCATTATTCTCACCCTCACTCTCACCCTCACCATTATTCTCACCCTCACCCTTATTCTCACCCTCACCTTAACTCACACTCTCACCCTCACCATTATTCTCACCATCACCCTCACCCTCACCCTTATTCAAACCCTCACCTTAACTCACACTCTCACCCTCACCCTCACCATTATTCTCACCCTCACTCTCACCCTAACCCTTATTCTCACCCTCACCTTAACTCACACTCTCACCTCACCCTCATCATTATTCTCACCCTCACCCTCACCCTCACCTTAACTCACACTCTCACCCTCACCCTCACTATTATTCTCACCCTCACCATCACCCTTATTCTCACCCTAACCTTCGCCTTCTCCCTCACATACACATTTAACATCAACTCTATTCTAACCCTAACCCCGACCTTCACCCTAACTCCACCCTCATTCTCACTATAACGCTAAACAATATCATCACATTTCTACAGGGTATCAATATTCGTTTAGTGATATACACAAATATATCTGGAGCCATGATGGCCTATTCATTATATAACGGCTCCTCACTCAATATCAACAAAAAACAGCAAAAAATTAACTGTACTTTCTCAATAAACGCTTGGTATACCGGAGTCATTATTCTGTATATCGGACAGGCGTTGGTATGTTGTTTACACACGCGCAAATATATATTCCGAAGTAAATAGAACTATTAGATAAGATATTCCTGTTCGTGAAATTATTAGAAATTAGTTTCGAAATAGAATGTATATTATACGCTATTATCAATTTATATTCTTAATTGTAATTATTATATATTATAATTATGATATATATGAATTTTATTTATTAAAAAATTAATATTTAAATTAATTTAATTTATATAAGTTATAAGCATAACTTTATGAAAAATATATTTATAATAAATAAATCAGAGGTAAATATATTAGTACTCAGCATACTTTCCAAGACCATTCATTTTATTCTATATTTAAACTATATCAAAATAAATCATAACGAAAGAAAGAAAAATAAAGTACATACACTTATTTATATTCTATTTAGAAAATGAATATCGCTTATATTTGCTTAATGTTTAAACTCTAAATCATCATAGATATTCTAAGTCGTTTTAGAAAATTCTAAACAGATTAATTATTAGTGTGTCCCGCAATTGCATTCTTTCATTATAGATCGAAACCTATTTGACAACTTTTCAAAATATTAATACCAGAGATCGTTCTCAACATACTGGGGAATAGCTAAATCATTGTAATCTAGTATAAAGTATATAGAGTATATAAAGTATAAAGTATATAGAGTATATAAAGTAAATGAGTTTACCAATTTTGATATATAATTTAATTTGCTAAAATAAATTACTTGTCACAGAGCTTTAATTCAAAGTCTGTGCAAAGGTATATTTCAAAGATAGTTATAATCTACGGATATTACGTCAAATTCTTCTCCGATGCAACCATATATTTAATCTTCTGCCTTCTAATATTGGTTTGTATTATATTTATTAGAACGTGTTATAATTTTCAACTAATCATATTCCAATGATATTTTTATTTCATAATGTTATCTGCATACTATAATCTTCATTATATATAATTCTAAAAAAAACATAGTTAAAAAATTTATAGTTGATGCTTCAAAAATAAATCATTTTATATATTAATTAATTATATATTGATTATATTCAGTATATCCTTTATATTCTATATTATATGTAGTACTCTGTACTTTAATTGATAGTTTAAAAAAATGTGTAGTTTATTAGAGAAAATCCATAAACTTTTATAGTATTTTAATATAGTTTTTATATTATACATTATTGACAATAATCATATTAACTAAACTGCGTTGAAATCATGCACTAATAACAGTTAATCATAGTATTTATACTAATTAACATTTAGAATTCATTATAATTAATCTTAAGACAGCAACAACGCAAACATTGGAGTTTATTTTAGGGGATTTCCATAGTATCAACAATTTTACAAATCTATATATCAATTGTAACACCTCATCAATAACGAAACTGGTAATGGATTGTATCATTCTATACATACTTGCCGTACGCATGTTAGTTGTATCCTTATAGTTTCTTTTCTCTCTTTTATTATCCATCTCACACTCCCTCTCATTCTCCCTATCACTATACATATACTTCTCCTTCTCTATCTCCCAATATCTAACTTTACCTATACATTTCTTTACATATCTTCTTTTATCTTTTACCTCTCTCTATATCTTTCAAGATTTCATGATTTTTTTTCAAGATTTTGAGAAAAAAATGCCATAACGTAGAGGAGCTTAGAGTATGAAAGCAGTTACATCAGACCATATCGGAAGTCATTTCGGTCCAGTTCACCCATAAGCGTTCAAATGCTCTTCATCTCAATGTTTCGGTTTATTAGACCGATTGATAGTAATTCGTTAGTGGAAAGTGTAGTCGACACTCCTCGACGAGGAGGAACTAAACTCAACCTTTGTTAAATTGGTTATACGTTTTATTCGTAGGTGGTAGATCTGGGATATTATAGTAAGACGTTTTCTATATGTAATTTGCGTCAGTTACAATAGTGTCTGTAGATATATGTGTGTAAATTATATATACACTGTCTACTTTTAGTTTGTAAATTAGTATGTCAGGTTTATGTAATCCATTAGTAGTGCGTGTATATGGTTCGAGAATTTTTATATAGTTGTTTTTGTTAAATTGTTGTAATAGTAGATTATTTAAGAAGTTAATGATCATATTTATATTTATAATTACATCCTTTCACTAAGTATTAATGTTTGGAATCATGAGTTTAGCTCTAAACTTTGTGTATAACAGATTGTGTTTTAGTCTAAAAGAGACTATATAATCGCGCCCTAGCATCGGCCTATTAGATCCATCTATTTATATATTTCGTACACCCACTGAATCTTAAACCATGACCATCAGCGGAATTAAATATTTTATTTATATAAAAATCCATAATTTATATAATATATATAGATAACACATTTTGATCAAATATGTGTTGACCCCTATTTCAATAGGATATTACTTGGCATCGGGGTTATCTTTTGATTAAATAATGTTGATTCTATTTAGTCGTAATACTGATATTGATCAATTTAATCGGGGTAATGATAAGCATCCATCTTCTTACAAAACATCAACAACGTCTATCAATTGCTTTTAATGAAGCTAGCGTTATATAGATGAATACCAGTTGGTGTAGAATACTTGGGATTAAGTTATATTTAAGTAAGTGCATTCGTTGTTGTGGTTTTAATTGAACGGGAAACCTACTTATTTATAGGTTTCATCTAAAGATATTTTTAATTATTGCATTATTATTGTGACTATGGGATGAAATGAGCATATAAATATTATTTTCCTTATAATATATCTAATTATGTTCATAGATGTATATTTATCTTGGTTTATGTTTAGCCCAATCATAATAAAATTAATTTGGTTTTAAGACACGCTTCATATTTACAATATAACCAGAACGTTGGCAAATGACATACATTCAAGAATACGAATATTATAATTATTGGGAATAGTATTATAATCCTTTAGCTCGGAGTTAACAATATTTAATACCACTAGTGGTTAACAGCTTTTAACTGGAATACTAGGTGATATAATTGATTTCAATTATAGACTAGCACTGTACTCAATTGTGTTGTACAATATCTTCAATATTAAGTCAATATTGTAAGCCTAATTTACGATGGATCTGAAGTGTTCTTTCATTTAAACATTATTATAACTTTTTATAATATGAAGGCATTAGATGTCTGCAGATATTTATTAAATCTAAGTATAAATTATCTAAACCTATTTTAGTAATATAATATTTTCTATTGAATATTTTACTTGGCTACCATAATTTAATGGAGTATAGTTGGCAGTAATTTCCTAATTTAACGTAATAAGCTTTGTATTATCTTTAGCGTCATTATTAAATTATATATTCCCTGCTTAAATAAATTACTCCAATAATTAAATTAACTTTCAATAGGAAACTCACAATTAATTCAAGTAATCTCTACATAGTCAAACATTATTTTGTATGTAACATATATCTTAGTATCTCTATATCCATTTCCCTATCTCCTTTACTATTTCACTCACCATCACCTTCAAACTCACTTTAACCCTCTGCATCTCCTTTTCTTACTCTACCTATGTTTTATATAGTCATTTCAAGTAACCTGTCCAATATCTAATTCTAGTCCGACCCCTATATACTCGAATATGACTAGTTCATACATGATTAATGGATGTTATTCAGCTACAATGTACCAACTGCATGTTACTCTCTGGATGGTGTACATTCCATGTACTGTGTTGATATCAAAAGAATACGGAAATACATTATGGTCTTTTCAGGTGCTTGCCTGCATCCTTATAACAATTGTTTACCACGATATTCCTATTGTTAGTGTTATTAACAAAATACCAAAACGTATTTTAATATATTATAGTATAATTTGTTATATTTTTGCATGCATATATTTAGTTAGCATTTAAAGATATAGGTTATGTGAAATTAGAACATAAAAGTTAAATAAACCCCAACTTATTTATAAATTCTATTTTATATATTGATATATAACCCGCTTTTTAAATGTTGATGGTTGTGTTTAATTACTAGCATATGTACATCGTAAAACACGATTCACTACGTTATTAATTATTATCACTTGGTTTTCAGTTGAGAGATTTAATTAAGGAGAGATATCAATGTAACAAGTACAAAAATGAACTTCGCTACTTCAATGCAGATATGCTTTACGTGAGTTACAATCGCCATATTATCAACAATACTAAATTCGCAAAGGTAAGCAAAGGTAAGCAAGTATATAAAACTGCGAATGAAAAAGAAACGAGCAACGATGAACATGAAATACGAGGATATGAGCTGGCGAAGGCTGGCAGAAAGAGATCTTCTAAAAGCAAGAAAAACTATATGTTACAGCATAAAATATCTGTGAAGTCGTTTATAGACGAAATGGACGGAAAATACTCCGTTTATCTAAACGAATTTGGGGAAAATCAGCCATATCAAAAAGAAACTTATCAGTATTTTAATGGATCTACAGTTATAGGTAAATTCTTAATATATAAATATACATATAGTAATGAACATCACATGTATTACTTTGTACATGATTTTTTACTAACAATAAAATATATATTTCATTTAACTATTAAAAATACTATTTATGACGGATAGAAAATTTCCCCAATCTAATGTATGAATTTATTAACTCGCAATTAATCTCAATACAGTGTTTAGATATTGTTCTTGAAATTACAAACACTTAATTAATTAATAAAAGTAATAATTTTAATATTAGCTTTAAAAATAAACATTTCATTAATTAATCTTAACCTAGTTTTTTATAAAAATATTAACAGTATAAATTCTAAATTACAGGCAAAGCAATACAGAAAGTAAAACCTAAGAAGGAATTAATTAATGAGAAAAAATCATAAATATTTGTAGTTAAAATATAATATATTCTAGATATTTTTTTAATAAATGATATGTTTATCTATTTATAACTAATTCCTATATTATATTTAAACTATGAATTACATTATATTAAAATAAGAAACAAAATGATCTATGTATATAAGGTGATTATATTATTACAAAATAAACAATGATAATATTATGAGACAATAACAAAATCTTAATTAAATGTTGATTATATAACGGAGTAGGTATTATTGACAACTGAACAACAGTTGGTGTCCTACTTTTTGCCCCCCCAGAGCCATCCCTTCATCATGCCCGTTATACCAGCTTTACCGTCATTTGTTGGTGTGGCAATTGCACCGGGGTTCGACTCACTCTTATGGGTTGGCAGTTTAACTCCGACGGGCAGCGTGATCAGCGACTGGGCAACGTCGAAGAACAAAGGTTTGCCAGGGGAGGTGCGGAAACGAGGAGGTAACGCGATAATCTTAGCGTGTCGTAAGGTCTTCTGGGAGAAATGCTCGCTTCTCTCACTTAGTGGCTGAGTGTGTGGAGGATATGTGTAGAGACAGGCGAGAGAAACGAGGTGATAATATAGGTACTAGTATTAATAGTTGTACCCTTTCCAGGATCTTCGAACACGGTTCGGAGAATATGCTGTACTTGCTTTGTTTCTCGGACAGGATGCTTTGGGCATGAACTGAATAGCCACTCCCCTCGACGTCGTCAGCCAAGAGCTCTAGTTGCCGTAGTAACGACTGTACGAAATAGATGCGAGTATTCGATTAAGATGATAATACTAAATTGTCGCTAATATATGAAATGTAAGAAAATATGAAAGAGATAGGAATGTGATAGAGAGTAGATAAGGATATTTTGAAAAGGAGGTAATAGGTGGGAATATATGAGGAGAATAGATGATATGAAGGATATAGAGGCGATGAGGTGAATATAAAGTGTGTACCTTTGTTTCGGAGCTTGCCTTTGTCTTATTAAGACATTGCGTTGCCGTGGAAATGTATTCCCTTGTGCGGTTGAATAAAGCCAATGTCTCGCGATAACGTCCAGCATATGAATGAGTCATGGCCATATAGTAACACCTGATGGGTGTAGTGGGAGATACAGGAGGGAATCATTACGTGATACTATGAGGACATGGGCTAATCAGTTCGTTTTAATTTGAAATCTAGTAAATGGTATTTATTAACCACTATTCAATTTTAAATAAAATATAATTACTTTTTATTGTGACACTTGATTTATTATTTTCAATTGTCTATTTGCAAAATATTATTAAAAATATGTATTGTTATTTTATTTATATTGAACTCATATTTTTCAAATAATTAATGATATTATATTAACTATTGTAGTTTTATTAGACTTTTATTAGATATGCATACAATAACAGAATGAACTAATTATAAGCAGTTACCAGCTAATTTCTATAATGATGTTTAATCTAACTCAGAGTTGAATACAGTTACATTTACTTCAGATTATGAAACAGTAAATCCATATATATTGAATATCAAATATGTATTGATATCAAATGGTATTTCATATTAGTGATAATTATTATCATTGATACTTTTACAATACAATATTGCTTATTTGTGATTTATTTTGTTAGATTGGAATACATACAAAACAGAATTTATTAATGTTCTTACTATTTATAGTGGAGTGTTTTTTATTTTAAATGTTTATTGGCTAATGTGATTCCAAATGTGATTATATAATTCTAAAATTATCTATTGAGCTAAATGTATTGTTATAAAATATTCCAGTTCATTATCAATAGCTTTATTGAAAGAGTAATACAAAATAATGTTTTTTTACAAATATTGAAATCATTCTGCCATTTAAATACAGGTTTCGATTATAAAACATGAAACAGAGAATTATTGTGAGATAATAGCATAAAACAATAACTCAAGAAGAGGTTAATGAAGGTTAATGAAGGTCCTAGGTCCTACCTATGGTATACAAATCAGTAATACAGTAATGCTAAAACAAATCAAATAGATTTATTTCAATTTAGAATGTAGTTTTTATGTGTTTTCTTTACATATATTTATTTTAATTAATATTTCTTTCTACAAAAGCTAATTTTGAGTATTGACTATTTTAATCTATGTAGATCTATTATATAATATAATATAATTAAATATTAATTTTAGAATTCTATTATTCTATTCAATTATTTCTATTATTTATTAAATTAGTGGAAGAGGTTATGGAGGTTATAGAGGTCATGTTTAAGAGCATGACGTTGTTGATAAGTAAGAATAGTGAATGAAATTAGAGCAGCAACGTAATGCTGTACAGAAAAGATAAACTGACCTGAATGAAGTGTATACTGAAATCTTGTTGCAGAGTTGGGTGTTCAATTCCTCGTCGAGTTTAATCGCCTGCATTCCAATCAGTTCATTGTAGCTCTGTATGTATGTTGGTATGATGTTGACGGAGAGTGAATTGAGGTGGTGTTGAGGATGAGGAAGAGAGAAATATACTGGTTCTTCGAAGTAATAGGTTAACAATTTGTAATAATTAAAAACTTAAATTAAAGAAATATAATTAGAGATTTCTTTAAAATAAATAATAATAAATTTAATGCAATTTACTTTTGTAGATATTTTTCACAAATTTGAGAAAATGTACTTATTAAATGAGTAAGTGAATGAATTGGTTGAATTGGGTGAGAAAGAAATGTATTAATGAGTAATTGAGAAAGAAATTGAAAAAAAAGTGAGTGAGTGAGTTATAGATATGCGTGAGTAAGTGAGTGAGTTAGTGAGTAAATGAGTAAGTGAGTGATTGAGTAAATAAGTGAATAAGTTAGTGAGTGAGTTAGTGAATAAGTAAGTGAGTGAGTGAGTAAGTTAGTGAGTGAATAAGTAAGTGAGTGATTGAGTAAATTATTGAGTGAGTGAGTGAGTGAGTGAGTTAGTGAGTGAATAAGTAAGTGAGTGAGTGAGTGAGTGAGTGAGTTAGTGAGTGAATAAGTAAGTGAGTGAGTGAGTAAATTAGTGAGTGAGTGAGTGAGTGAGTAACCTGGCAAGTGATATCATACAATCTAGCTACATCTTGTGGCTTGGCTAATTTCTTATCTATTGAGAAACATTTTATATTTACATTAAATATTTTACAGTAAATATGAAGCTGTCATTCCTAAATATTAACATTAAAAAGATGAATTTGCAGCTATATTTAATAAAGCCATTGAAGTCATTGAAGCCATTGAAGCCATTGAAGCCATTGAAGTCATTGAAGCCATTGAAGTCTCTCATATAATTTCTAACCGTGAATCAAGTGCTTAGCCATTAGGAGGTTCCTGCTAGCCGTTGTGGTCATCCGGATGTAAACAATGTAAGAGTAGAGATAAACACCATTGTTCACTTGAGTAATAGACTCATCGGTGCCGGATTGCAACTGATTCTTTATAGACTATGTGATTGTTGTGGACATTGTTGTTTATTAAAAAGGTGCCTGCATTGATGGGGTGTGTTCTGTGTATATCTATATGGGCCCGTCATGGGTTTACAGAAAATGTATAAGTATATATACATAATTAATTAAATTGTAATAACATTCAGTTATTGAAAGATCTAAATAAGTTGTAGTTAGAGAATGAATTGATTACATTGCTGGACGTTATCTTATTAATTATCAAGTAAACATTAGCTACGCAACAGTCTACCATCCTCGCAACACCCTCAAACTCAAACTTCACCTTCACAAATGACTCTATCCTCTACACAATTGACAACAGCAAGATAACAATTACATAATCACCCTACTCTTCCCCTAACAGCTAACCGGGTCCTCTTTGATAAGTTCTTCTCTAAGACTGTTCTGGGCCTCAATTACGTCCTTCAATAAAGATTCGTGCAGAGAAATCTCCTCATCGTCGCTCTTGACTTTCTGCAAGTCTGCTTCGTGGTTCTTCATAGAGAGCAGGAATAGCCTCACCTGTGGAGTTAGAGTAGGGTTTGGGAGTGAGTGCGAGGTAATGAGTACGGTGGCTCAACTGAATGATAGCTATGGGGGTAAGGGTGTATGCAGACAGAATGTTTAGGAATGCCGAGGTCAAGATGGACCCGGAGTTGGGTAGTTGCGAGGGCAAGCAACGAGAGTGTAGGTGATTACGGGAGTAAGTGGTGGGTTTTTTGTGGTAAAATGGAGAAGATCTCTTTAGAATATGCAGGAATTACCTCTTCATTGCGAACTGGAACACAGCGCTCTCTCCAAGTGGCCTCAACCAAGGTGGAAGCTAACTTCTCCCTGGTCTTCGCAATCAATTCCTAGCGTGGGTTCAAACGTGAAACTATTAACAAACCGAGGTCGCGGAACGACAAAGAAAACGACGCGGAGTCGCACAGACAGCGGAACTAACATTGATGTTAGAATGTGAGTCGATATCGGTAGCCTGGAGGTCAGCCAGTTCGTCAATAGCGCTGGTGTCTCCTATGTTGTAAGCGCAGTACCTCAGGGATGGGATGATCTCACGTAACCTCTGACTGTAGATATCGCTTTCTTCAGTCGTTAATTTAGAGTAGATGGACCTGGATTTATGATTTGTTTAGGTAAAGAATATTTGATTTCGAGACAAGATCTATAGTATATTGGAAATAATCATATATTTATAATTATTAATTTATGTAATTAGTTATTTATATAAATAGATATTTATATAATTAATTATTTGAATAATTAGACATTTATATACTTAATTATTTAAATAATTAAATATTTATATACATAATAATTGGAATAATTAGTTATTCGAATATTTATTAATTTTAATTTTAATTATTTATACTTTGTATCAAATTTTATATTCATAATTATATGTACAGATTAAACTATTCACAAGTCTATGAATTAATTTTGTTTTCAATTATAGATAACTAGTTAACTTAATATATACCCGTAAATAGGAAATATTTTATAATAAGATTCAATTATTAATGAATATAGAATACATAATAAATATGTACACGAATAATACAATAGAATTGTTATATTTAATAATATTTAGAGTTTACGAACTTAGCTTCATGGAAGTATTCGATAGCAGTTTTCCACTGAGACAATTCAAAAGCCAGCGTTCCTCTCATCCAGGCAATATAGGCCTAATATCACCGGCGGAGGGGTTTGGTTTAGTTAATCAATGTTATTAAACAGTATCGCAAACTATCTCGAATAAACAAGTAAAAGTATATTTAATATTTTATGAATACTTTGTAATGGATTGAATTCAAATCAATTTGCGACCGCAGATTTATTACCCTCCCTTCGCCCCAAGTACTCTTGTACCCCAAACACACTTTAGCCTCGAGTTTAGAGAGGGCGTCGCATTTCCCAGAAGCTGCCACTAGGTCCGCAAGACGTTGGCCATGTTGGGAAGCCTTCTTCAGTCGCGACAGCATGTGGAAACGTTTGCGGGGTTCGGAGTTTGCTTCTGTGCGGAGTTGCATGGCGTAAGACCAAGCTCTCTCGGCTTCAATCAATGGCAGGTACAGGAACCTGAAGTGTCAACGAGGGAATTGTAATGGTAGTGATAAAAACTTTGAAAGAGGTGTATCCTTTTTATGGATCATATTTTAACTGGTTTTTAAACTTATAATATAAATTACAAAGGATTAGAAAATGTTACACTCTTAAAGAAGATTTTAATTGTTAATTATGATTGATTTGAAATAATGAGTACTTATAATAATAATGTTAATGAAATGAAAAGATTTGATTATAAATAGAAAATTCAGATATAGTATAACTATATAATATATAAATATGTATATAACAAATATATAACAAAATACTACTTTGAATGAAATGAATAGAATTGACAATAATGTGTAATGAGACTATTACATAACTATACTATTATATAATAAAATACTATAAAATAATAAAGGAATGTTACATACTTAGAGAAATACTTCAATTAATTATAATTATAGTCTTACTACAATTGTTATATTAAATCTAATAATTAACAATCTCTTATCTCTAATATTTTAGATATTTAACCTTATGTCGGTGAGGTGGTCTTCAGTTATTTTCTTCGGTACTACTTTATGTTTAGTACCCTGTGGAAATTGCAAAGACTTTCGAATACGAGCTAATCTCCTCGAACAGTATTGCCTTATTGAAGTGACAATATGATTATGGAGACTGTATTGTTTAGTTCAGACTATAAATAATAATAATAGTAAATACTACAAAATAAATTGTACTAAGTAGTATACAGAACTAATTATTTTATAAATATAAATGATTCTAAAATTATTATTCCATTTAATGAAGATGAGTTCATTTATATTCTGATAAAGATATAAACAATACGGTAATGATACACACCTATATCTTTGGTTATCTCCATGACGCATCCCATGTTGCATTTGAGCTTCTTTTATTATCTTCAGAACTAGTTGAAAACATAAATAATAATATATACACGGGCATGAAGTGTAAATCATTGATCACCAGAAATTAAGGTTTTATAATACACAAATATTATTAAATATATAATCGTTGTTCTATATATTCTAAAGGTTTTAGTATATGGGAAAATGATTGTAAGTGTAGATTAATACAGGTCTATGGAGGGACTTACAAAATAACTAATATTTAATAAATTGGATGATTTATGGGGTACAGATATTCTGATATCATGTATTGTGAATAATATAGTAGTAGCATATAGTATATAATTATTATATCATAATTGAATATGTAATTTATTAGTTTGAATTAAATTTGTTGATTATTATATTAATTAAGTATGTTATTAGTACAACAAAATTCTATCTAAAGATTATACTATAGTATACATAGTATACTATTTTAGCAGATTATTTGTATACTAGATTAACTTTATTAGTTTGATAAAATAATATTATTAATAATATATTTCAAAGGTCATAAAAGAATAAGGGTAGAACAATAAATTGTTAATAATGATAGTGTAATTTATTAAATATTACTATTTCATTACTAATAGATATTTTAATTAGTTAAACAAAAAATAACATTCAATTATTAATAAAGCTAGATTAATTTATAAACAACATAATTCTAAATAATTATAAAAATAATATTAATCAATATTAATAACAATAATAAAGTATTGTTATTGGTGATAACAAGGTAAGCATGTTATGTATGGCACGCTTTTGTTGGTTACAATATTTTTAATATTTTAGGTGTTGAGATTTTAGGTAATATTATTATTTTGTAGATTTTTCAAAATAAATTAATTTTCAAACAATATTTCTAGATTTAAGTAAAATCGTATGTTAGTATTATTTCTGAACTATGTATGTAGTCACTATTATATTATTATATCGATGAATTCAGTATATGTGCGTCTATTAACCACCTTGATGTAATGACATATAATATATAAATAGATTTATATTATCTTGTATTATTGTTATTATATTAATAAATAAATTATACACACATTATTTTTTTTATCTCTCTTTGAATACATTTAAAATGTAAGTATACTCTTGTGCTAATTTACCAATGAAACTAATGTCACAAGAGTGGGATTAAATGTCATAGACATTTCTCAATATCTACACATTAATATGCCACCCTTACTCATAGCCACACCCTTTCAGTCTAGACGACGTATCTAAAATACTACAACGAACATATTTTAAGTGTAATCCATTATGAACTGGTAAGTAGTAGTGTAACATTATCGAGTTATAAACATGTAATTTAGGTGTTATTTTAAAATACATTACTGGTGCGTTTTTTATTTGTATAGTGTCAAATACAGTTTAAATTATTTAAAATAAATTTATTTTCCATATGTTAAATATGATGTTTATTATAATATTGATATTCTAAACTAAATTGATTATTTATACTAAAATTAACATATTATTAACCTTTTAATGTAAACATAACACTATCATTACCATCTTGTACTATGCTATCTTTAGTATCAATTTCCATATCAGCTAAAGGTGCCATTTTTAAATGACAGCGCGATTATTTTATGTCTTTGGTTTATATCTAAAAAGTTTTTGGTAAATAAATACCAATTTAAAAACTTTATAAATTTGTGCTAAATTATTGTGAAATTCTTATGAAATATAGTACTATTTGAAATTTGATTTGAAAATATTAATAGATACATTGCTTTATATTTTAAAGAGTTATATGAATCTTAGTGTATACTTCAACCTATATAATTTACGAAACATTCCTTAACAATAAATTAGTGAATACATTATTTATTAGCCCTGTAAATTATAGAGCAATAGTTGTGATACTGATACATTATAAATTGATTAACTTATTTTTTTGATACATAATATACTATCGTGGTATATCAGTTAAAGAGGATATTATAATCATATAAAACATGTGTAAATTAAGTAATTATTTCTAAATAATTACGAAAAACAATAAATAAATACATTAATATATAGATATTGAAATTATATCTACAATATAGTATACATTAGATAATTATAAATACACATGGAAGAATGCTATAGACTGCACTATGCCTGTGAGCTTGGAGACTGTTCTCAGGTTGAAGAACTACTCGATAGAGGAATAGCGGTAGACATTAGCGATGATTATAGTACGACACCGCTACAGGTTATTTGTGAATGGTACTTGTTTAAATTTAATTTTACTAGTTACAGTATATTGCAGATTCAAAACTGAATCATAATAAAAAGATATGTTTAATTTCCAATATCAAAAATAATATTAACTCTTCTTTCGCCAGGTGGCCGCCGCTAATGGACACGGAGACGTTGTGCGTTTACTGTTGATGCGAGGTGCCACACTAGACGCCGGAAATGCTCTTGGATGGACGGCAATACTTCACGCCTGTCGTTACGGCCATCACGCCGTAGTACTCAGTCTCCTGCAGAACCAGGTCAGAGTTTACGCCGCAAGGAGGAGCATGGCGTGCGCTATGTCTCCGATAACTTACCAGCTCAATTAGTGTACCGTAGAGAAAGTATGGATTTAAATTCGTTTATATTTTTACATCACTCGGGATTAAGATCACGTGATAATTAATGTTAAATTACCTTAAGGGTGTAATAAAAGGTTACTCAAATGGTCACAATCCTCTACTCACTTCCTTGTATCCCAACTCCTCGGTAGCCCAGAACATCTCCCACACTTGTATACTTCATATAATATCCATTTTACTTGTAGTCTCTGTCACCCCACCCAATCTTATATCTGCCCCTTTGTCTGCCACAATTCACTTACTCTTTACTCCCTATCAAACACCATCTTGCAGACCACTACCAATAGAGTCTCTGTGCTAACACTAAACCCTTAATTCCAACCATACTCTTCTATACTCAACCCCATAATTTCTCCCATAACGAATAACACCACAAACCCCAAGCCCACCAATAACAACATAAACCCCAAACCCACAAATAACAACATAACGCCTATCCCACCATAACACCATAAACCAACCAATAACACCTTAAACCCCAAACCTAACATAATATCCCAAACCAAACAATAACAATACAAAGCCTATCCCACCATAACACCACAAACTATCCAATAACACCTAAAACCCCAAACCCAACATAACACCCCAAACAATAACAATACAAACCCCAAACCCAACATAACACCCCAAACCCAACAATAACAATACAAACCCCAAACCCAACAATAACAATACAAACCCCAAACCCAACAATAACAATACAAACCCCAAACCCAACATAACACCCCAAACCCAACAATAACAATACAAACCCCAAACCCAACAATAACAATACAAACCCCAAACCCAACATAACACCCCAAACCCAACAATAACAATACAAACCCCAAACCCAACATAACACCCCAAACCCAACAATAACAATACAAACCCCAAACCAAACAATAACAATACAAACCCCAAACCCAACATAACACCCCAAACCAAACTAACCAATACAAACCCCACCCTAGGCCGACATTAACTCCCGCACATGTCTCGGTGTATCTGCACTTATGCTTGCTTCTCGCGGCGGTCACTTGGCATTATGTAAGAGTCTGGTAGACGCAGGGCATGTGGCTGCAGCCGGACCCCTGGAAGTCCGAGGTGTTGATGGGGTTGCAACCTGTGAGTTCAACAGCGTAATGGTCAGTGCATTTCTATATGAAATACGGCTCAAGGGTAACTTAAATATAAAACAGGCATTTATCGAATATTTTAATTGAATCCCAAAAACACCATTTTTTTGCGATTAATGAAGAAATCTCATTAAGATAATCTCCCCATCTGATCATATCAATCAACTAACCATTCCTCACCTCTTCAATTCGTTTTCACCAACTTTCTCCATCTAATTTGTGTGAAGCTAGAGTGTGCATAAGGAAATATTGCGTTTGCAGATTGCGGCTCATTTCGGACACGACTCAACAGTTCGTTATCTGCTGAACCGAGGCTACGACGTGAACTCAAGGACGGCCTCTACGGGAATTAATGCTTTGATGCTGACCGCTCTCAATGGTCACATGACTACTGCACAGGTGAGTTCTCCTAGTGGTAGTAGGAGGCGAAGTTGAGTTTCCCGCGAGTAAGGCTGTTTCGCCTGACCACAATATCTTCCTCCGATTATACACTCCGACCTTTCCGTTTCCCATGTTCTGATTAAGTCCATTTCGCAATCTACGCCCTGATTGCGATTACTTTCAATCCATTGGAATTAACAAATGTGTTAGTAAAAAGTGTTAGCTCCAATTCCCTCAGTACTACATTACACCCTGGTGACCATATCTCTTCCTCCGGCTATACTCCGACCACAACATCTCCCCATTGGGAGATTATAAAACCCATCAACATATTGAATGTGATTGTGAAACATAATAATTTTAATATCTGCTATATCTTCTCCGCTTTCCTAACCATACTCCCATCACAAGGTGCTCATTGAGAGAGGAGCAGACGCTGACCTTACCAACGTGAACAGAGTTACAGCCCTAGACCTGGGAGATTTACATAGAGAGGTCAAGGGTTACCTACAGAGGAAGACCACAGTCAGCAAAAGTACTCAGAATATTCCAGGTTGAATAAGTTCATTTCAATTTGGATTCATTATCCTCATCATTATATCAGAATGTGTACTTATTATTTACTTAGCTACTTACTTACTTACTTAGTTACTTATCTACTTACTTACTTAGTTACTTATCCACTTACTTACTTAAAAACTTAGCTACTTACTTAGTTAGTTACTTATACACTTACTTATTAAAATACTTAACAACTTAATTGTTTATTTACTTATCTACTTTATTGTTTAATTGCTAAATACTTAATTGTTTATTTACTTATCTACTTTATTGTTTAATTACTAAATACTTAATTGATTATTTACTTATCTAATTTATTGTTTAATTACTAAATACTTAATTGCTTATTTACTTATCTTCTTGTTAAGTTTCTTAGCTACTTACTTGTACAGTTAATTAAATACTCATTTTCTTAATTACTTCTCTAATTACGTATTCATCTCGCTTTCACAAACTCGACTAATTATCCACTACTTTATTCCCTCGCTCCCACCTCCACCGCCAACTCCCCGTATTCCTCCCCAGAACCTAAAAAGGCGAGACCCGATATATTTGATGCAGTGAAGGAGTCTGACCTCACAACTTTGACCCACATACTGCAATGTGACCCTTCGCAGTGTAATGCTCTGCACGAGGGTGCATCTCCGCTTATCTATGCTGCCATTGCAGGTTTGTTGTTGGGGGGTAGTGCCTAGATGAGGTATGGGTTTACATATGCAGTGGGGGGGTGTGGAATTTTAGATGGGGTCATGGGATAGATGAGTGTATTGAGTTATATATGGTAATATAGATATCGTATGTGGGGTTATAGGAGTATAGGGATTTAGGTTGTAGATAGGTTATGATGTTATATAGCAAAGATAATGCGAAAGTATAGGTTATAATATATGTGGGGTGCGGATATATAGGGGGAACTGAGATATGAATTATAGGTGTATTTAGATACAATATGTTGTTATCGTAGTGTGTGTAAAGCAGGATTAGATGTCAGGTTTATGGTGTATGGTTTATGGGTTCGTGGGGTATTTTATTGTAGAGGAAAGCTGTTCGCAAGTTGCAGTTATTTCTATGCAAGTTTACATGTAGAGATGTGTTGGCAGTTATAAATATGTTACAGTGTTGTGTTATTGTAGGTAAATTGTAGGTATGTAAGACATATATTCTAGTTTGTTATGTTGTATGTGAAGATTACTGTGTTTTGTCATCCTTTTGAGCATAAAACTTCTAACTTCACATTCTGCTTCAAAGTCGTATATATTTAATCCTGAGAACTGTATTCTCTCTTTAACCCTTTAAACAACTGCATCTTTAACATCCGAAACTGCTTCTCAACCAACCAACATGGTATTAATTACCTGAGTACCAAGACTACAGATATGCTCCCATCTCAGCATATCTTAAGTAATATCTAATATCTTGCATTTACTTACATTATCCTGAATAAATATCCGACCTTAGTCCAATAACCTTTGATTGTGTGTGGTATAACTTTCACCTCTACAATTTCATCAAGTTATCTCTCTCATAAACCCTAATAGTGATCCAACTTTCTTTTTACAAATTCATTTTATAAATATATATTCGTAACTCCAGCATTATTTCCTCAAAAATTTCAATTACTGCCATGTAAAATAATGTGTATTATTTTCAACTTGAATAATCATTCCATGAACTAAACAACTCCTTGTAACTAAATCAATCTCTTATAATTATAGAATCAGGTTTAGACTAATTTGAATTTGCAAATAAACTGACAATTTATCTACTCTACGTCTTTATTAACAAAAGTTCGCAAAATTATTGATTTTAATTTATTGCTTCTAATAATTCTTAAACCCTATTTGCTAATTTCATTGTTCTCCGCTGATATTAGCTCTACACGAGTTAGATCACTATCTTATCTACAGTGATTATAGACTGATAACAATGATATCTACAAGATATCTTCTATTTAATCTAACTAATAAGTAAATCCAGCCATCACTACACACATACTTATTCATGTCCGATTCTACTCGAATGTAGATGAATTACAGGAATTAAGGTTATAGGTCATACCAATAAATAGTTTTCCCTAATGACTATATCATTCCAGCTAACATTGCAAGTTCCACCTTTCATAAATACCTATACTCTTCCCATCCTCTCTCTCCACCTTACCCCAATACTAAACCCAACTCTCCACCTACTCATACCACCTTACCTCATGACACAACCTACCTACAATGTACTTAAACCTACTCACTACCTACCTACTACCTACACCTTCCCATTACCTATCTACACCTATCTACACCTACCTACTACCTACCTACCTACTACATATCTACACCTACCTACTACCTACCTACACCATCCTACTGCCTATTCTCTACCTAAACCTACCTACTACATACCTACTATCTATCTACTACCTACCTACTACCTACCTACTACCTACATCTACCTACTTCCTATCTATACCTATCTACTACCTACACCTACCTACCTACTACATACCTACCTATTTCCTATCTATACCTACCTACTACCTACACCTACCTACTACCTACTATCTACCTAAACCTATCTACTACCTACCTACTACCTACCTACTATCTAACTATAACCTACCCACTACCTACCCACTACCTACCCACTACCTACCTACTACCTACCTACTACCTACCTGCTACCCACTACCTACCTACTACCTACCTACTACCTACACCTACCTTCTACCTACACCTACCTTCTATCTAATATCTACCTAAACCTACCTACTTCCTACCTGCTACCTAACTATAACCTACCTACTACCCACCCACTACCTACCTACTACCTATTTAGCCTTGACCCCCTCACAGGTAACCAGCCGGCCTGCGAGCTCTTACTGACCAATGGTCGTTCTGACATCGATAAACAGGACCAGAGTTCTGGTTGGACAGCACTTATGCAGTCCATCTACTATGGCCATTCTGCGGTCACTCGCTACCTATTGTCTGAAGGAGCCGACGTCTTGCTGGAGTCTAGCAATGGATGCACTGCGTTCCAGATGGCGTCTCTCATTGGTAGGTTTTCTCACCTCACACTCACCTCCCACTCACCTTCCACTCACCTCACACTCACCTCACACTCACCTCACACTCACCTCACACTCACCTCCCACTCACCTCCCACTCACCTCCCACTCACCTCCCACTCACCTCCCACTCACCTCCCACTCTCCTCCCACTCACCTCCCACTCACCTCCCACTCACCTCCCACTCACCTCCCACTCACCTCCCACTCACCTCCCACTCACCTCCCACTCACCTCCCACTCACCTCCCACTCACCTCCCACTCACCTCCCACTCACCTCCCACTCTCCTCCCACTCTCCTCCCACTCTCCTCCCACTCACCTCCCACTCACCTCCCACTCACCTCCCACTCACCTCCCACTCACCTCCCACTCACCTCCCACTCACCTCCCACTCACCTCCCACTCACCTCCCACTCACCTCCCACTCACCTCCCACTCACCTCCCACTCACCTCCCACTCACCTCCCACTCACCTCCCACTCACCTCCCACTCACCTCCCACTCTCCTCCCACTCTCCTCCCACTCACCTCCAATACCCTCTCCATGACCTCCTAATTATTCCGATGCTTTATTACCATTACAATGTAGATGTTCCAATTAAACGACTTTTGCAGACGATATTGATACAGACCTATATAGAGTAATGGCCGCCAAGGCTACTGAAACTAAAGGAGAGGATAATAAAAATAGAAAGTTAATAACTTAAATTGGAAACTAACTATTTATGAAGTCTATGAGAGTACGATTATAACATTAATATACAAAGACTGAAAGTGAATGTAACTAGCAATTTTAATTGCAGGGATGGAAGTGGACTAAAGTTCTGGTGGAAGAGAACTTCAAATCGTTTTCGAGCCCTTAAAATAGGCCGTACTTTGAATTTCACCAGCACTCGAGTTCCCACAAATTCTGAAACAGAAGTTAGCCGTCAATGTTATAATTGTAATCAGATTATAGAATTATTGTTTTAGATCAAAGTTATATTCCAGAGGATAAAGTCAAAATTATATTCCAAGGATAAGATCATACTATACTTATACTTATACTTATACTTATACTATACTATACTTATAATAAGATAAAATGTAGTTTAAAAATACCTGCATTACGTAATTGCATTGATTCAATCAATAACAAAGTTATTATAACAATCTCTACCCCTCTAGCCATCTACGATGAAACCCGAAATGCAATCCACTATTCCTATGACTAGCGACGGTAAAAGCTCTCAGGTAACCACGGTAACCGGTGAAATCGCTACAGATATCGCAACTTCTGTTGACACCGCCATTAAAACCACTGAAACTGAAAGGCCAAAACAAGATCTGATGACCACCAGCCTTGATTCCATCCTCAGGACAAATGCCATGGTCTGTTGATAATAGTTGTATTCAAATACTTACTCGACGTTACCATAGTGTACTGAGGTACTGAGGTATCTATTTGTATTTTAATGAAATAGAAGTAATTGTTACATGGAAAGCATAAAGTCAATTTATTCGCTTATTATTATTATACCATCCTTTTGTCTTCGTTAATAATTTCTCTTTCTTATATCTCTATATTGAATTCGCTAATCAACGTAGATTGTTAATAATGTAGTTACTAATTTAAAAAGAATGTCTTGGAGAAAGAAAAACAGCCTTTTCACCAACCGAAAACTAAATCTCTTCACGAAATGCCTCCAGTGACGATTAGAAAGAATTGCTCAGGACTTGGATCAACTTCAACTCTTGTTAGATATAATTTTCTTTTCTTTTCATCCTTACATCAATTTATTCGTACCCACAACATTTATAACTTACTTTCAACTCTTTATTTCCTCACTAGCTAAAATATCTTCTTCTATCGCAATTCTTCTTTAAATATTCCTAAAACCCGATGTATCCTCTATCCAAATATAAACCTAATGCAGCGCTATCCCTACCATAAGTGTTCTTGTTTTCACTATATCCTTATTAACCCTATCTCACAGTATAATACTAACCCTATCTAACAATACATATCTGTCTAATTAACACAAACTATTTTCCTAACTCTACAGTATCATATATAATACCCCTAGCACCCCTCCGACCCATAGCTCCCTGCTATCTAACTAACCCACCCTACCCTAACCTACTACTAACTATAAACTATCTCCCTTAACTTACCCATCTTTCTATAAACCTAACAAACCCACCTTAGCCTATCCTTAACCCAGTTCTGCATCATATATGCTATGCTACTCCCTACCCTCTCTTTAACTTCTCTCTAACCTCTTAATAATTCTTACTTCAAATAAGATACTCCGGAGCTATAGCTCTAACTTAATCCAAATCGAGCCTCTACACGATTTAAATTCCACCCTACTCCGGAATAATCCTCCTTATGTCTTGCCAACTTAATAATATCCGTCTCTAAACCATCCAACTTTATCTCTAGCCCTTTCTCTTATTCAAATCCTCGCTAACTCCTCTCTACCCCAATCACAATCGCATTTCAACAGATATCTCCAAGGCCTATAGTGGCTCCAGTGAAATTGTTACAAAGCTATTCAAGTATGACAACCTTAAACAACAACTATAACAACAATAACAATAACAACAATAGCAACAACAACAATAACAACAATAGCAGTAATGGCGGCGGTGTCAATCTGAATAATTCGATGATATCTTCCCAGTTGGGCGGGGCTTATTCTTCCCAGTTGGGCGGGGCTTATTCTTCCCAATTGGGCGGGGCTTATTATACCTCGAATAATCTCAACACTGGATATTATGGTTATAAATACATTCTTCTGGCCATATATATTAATGATATATTGTTCATTTGTATTTCTATTACAAATAATTACTGTGTCCTTTTTTCTGGATTCGTTTTAAATTTATTATCCATTATTAAATATCAATTTAAAAAAAATCATAATCAATATGTTAATAATTTTTAATTCCCATATTTAATATTTATAGAATAGTAACAATGATAATTCTTTAATTCTTTGTTTATATAAATTGAATGAATTATTATTAAATATAATATAAGATAACAATTGAATAGGCATTAATCTATATATGATCTGTCAAAAAATTATTTTAAGCAAGTTTTTATGCAATCGATTACGGAAAATAATTTAAAATTAATTATTAATAAATACATTTTTTAATTTAAATTACAGATTTTAAATATTTTATATTTTGAATTAAATTTTATATAGTTGCTACAAAGTATATCATAAAATTATTATTATTACTATTTACAATAGTCAATATAGTTATGTAACAATAAACATATATTCTAATACTGTAACTATACAATACATTGAATTAGTAAAATAGATTAAATTTCTTTGATAAATCTACTTAAAATCTAATTTTACTAAAAAAAATATGTTATATAGTTCTGATCTTTACTTTAATTTAATTATCCTTATTGACCATTCTGTAATTCTGAAATTGAATTAATAATAATACTAATTATGTAATCATATTACCTTTTGCCTGCACTCGAAATGATTTGTGTTAATCAGTTCTTATTGTTTTAATTCTATTGTATAGATTTATATTATCTCAGGTTCACATCATGGTGGATCTTCGTCATCTCCGTCTTCTTCGAGTGGCGCTAGCGGTCTTAGTGGTGTATTTTCAAGGTCGAGGTAAGGTCATAGGTCATCCTGTCTAATTAAATAATCTAAAATTATTGAATTATGTATAAACTAAATTATTTTACCAAATCCCTTAATTACTCTTAATAATGCAAAGCAATCTTAACTCTATAACCTACACCAAAAACTCAGCCAACTCTATGACCTTTCATTAACCTCCAAATCACGTTTATCTCACCCCATCGCTTTTAACAAGCCATTTCACTATTAATTAACCAAAACTAAATTTATTACCACTCCGCGGTACTGCCCTGATCTCAGATCTAGTGCAACATCAAGTACTTTAACTGCTGGAGTTGGGATAGGCAGTTCCGACGTCAGAAATGGTTAGAAATTCTTTTTAATAAATAGATATGCGTAATAATAACGTATTAGTATTTCCCCCGTAATATTCTGTACATCTCATTCTAAATTAATGTGAATAAATTGATAAACGAGGTCATTAAATATCATTTTACTGTAAATCTAGGTATTTATTTATTATTATTATTCTATTAATAATTTAATTTATAATTTCAATACAGATCAGTTAGATAATGTGTTGAAAAATCTGGCGTTAGAAAAGTTTAAACCACTTTTCGAAGAACAGGAAGTCAGTGATAGTCCCTATAACAATAGTTATCTTATTAATTGCATCTCTAGGTTCATTAGTCACTGAATGACCTCTCAACAAATCATTAAAATAACGAAACCTCTTCTTTTGTTTGTCTAATACTTTTGCACGAAGAATCCCAGTGGAAATTAGAATTTCAACTTAATTTGCTATAGAAATTCATTACTTACAGATCGTATGGATTATATTGTATTCGTTATAAGTTAATTCAAAGAAGAATACATAATTGTTATATAAGATTGTTATATAATTACATAATAATATAGTTATACAATAATATGATGATATAGTTATATTAATATATATAATATTATACTAATATTAAGTCCATAATTATAATAAAGTAAAGGATATGATCTTATTTATTATCATTCAATACATTTATTTATATGTAATTATATATATTTTGTATGCATTTTCATTCTTTCATCAGGTCGATATGGAGGCCTTCCTCAGCCTCACAGAAAATGATTTGACGGAAATTGGAATTTTCCAACAAACTTCTCGGACCAGGATCTTATCCGCTATTGAACAACTTACCACCGGAAAGGTTAATGGATAGATGGTGGAATGAAAGTTGTTATAAGTGAAATTGATGTTTGTGGTTCATTTTGGGATTTTGCAATGAATTGACCCAATTATTGGTGAGGTGATGTAATTTGTATAGAGGTATATAGTGAAGATTTTAGTTAGTAGTGTTGAGTAGTTAGTGTAAGGTTCAGTATAAAGAAAAGCTAGTGGTGAAGTTAAGAGAGATTATGTGGAATGATGGAATAGTGATGAGGTTCATTTTGTTTAATCCTTTAAAATCTATAAATAGATTTCTATATTTATTATATTTTGAATGCAAATATTTTTTTAACCTGTCCAATTATTCACTTAGATTTGAATAAAGATTCCGGGAAGATATAATTATCTCCACAATTCTAATATATTATTGAATTACATTCTGAGTTCATTTCAAATTATGTGTTATCTACTAAATATTCTTTTGATTATCATATTGATAATTCTTTATATATTATTATATTAATGTTACTCTAATTTAATATAAATCATAAATATAGATTGATGCATTTAACACATACATAATAATTGTATTTACATGACATTACTAATTATCAAATATTAAACAATTTTAAACTAATATATAAATTTTAATGTTTTAAAATAATTGTTATTATATTATAAAATATATATTATTGTTTTATACTGTCTTAATAAGTGAACTGTTAATTATATTATATATTGTTTGTTAAATACTATTCAGTCATAAGAAGATGACATAGTTAATGTCCTAAATTATCTCAGCAGAATCTATAGTAGACTTTATTCTATAGCAATGTGATTACATTATGATTTTATCTGTTATATATTGATATGCAAATATTGAAACTTGTTTTCCAAATACACTATATTAATTTATTGATCAACACTATTGTATTAATTAACTATGTTTATATTATTAATGTTATATTAACAATGTATAACCAAGGTTACATACATCTATGCAATCTATCACATATTTTATAATAAATTATAACAACCAATCATTTTTGAAATATATATTTATTATAAACAGTCATTTAAAATACTGTCAACACCAAAATACAAAACATATATTCTAATAAATAAATACAAAACATATATTCTAATAAATAAATATAACAAATATAACAACTAATTTAAATAAATATATTCATTTGCATTTATATTGATATATAAATAATTCAATGATTGACAGTTATTTTATAATTTCAAATGATTCTCTATTTTATAGCAATGACTAGATTACATTGGCTGACAAATCATAACAAAACAATAATAACTATATATATATAAGTAAAATTGAAATTGTTGTAAATAATACTTGTTGAGTTAACAATTGCAATATTGCAGATATGGAATTGATGGTTATATTAAATATAGTGATACAAATAATACAATGTTTTTAATAAATATAATAACTATAATAAATCTAGTGGTAAAAATAAATCGAATTACAACAATAAATACAATGACTACGATAAATAAAATAATATAAATAAATAGAATAACTACATTAAATAGAATTACTAGAAATATATTAAGATACAATACAAATAATGATTTTATAATTAATGGTAATATATAGACATTGTTTAAACAAATGTTAAATTTTACATTGTTATGAGAATTGTTCAGCAATATATATATTATGAATAATATCCCAGAAGCTGTGGGTATTAAAGGTCAGAGATGGGTGTTATATATATCATTAGACAGAAATTATAGATGAGATAGAGATTGTAAATAACAGAGGTCAAGTAAATATATAGTCAAAGATAATAGACGACGGAAATGCTAATACTGAAAGATATGGGACAAACGCATCATCCACTTGTATAGAGAATCCCTAAGTCTTAAATCTTTAGCATGTCCAGTCAAGGAGGAAGTGAATTCTGGAAGGATGTAGGTTTGGTGATTAGGGTATAGGTGGTTTGGTGAATAGGGTATAGGTGGTTTGGTGATTAGGGTGTAGGTGGTTTGGTGAGTAGGGTGTAGGTGGTTTGGTGAGTAGAGTGTAGGTGGTTTGGTGAGTAGGGTGTAGGTGGTGAGGTGAGTAGGGTGTAGGTGGTGAGGTGAGTAGGGTCTAGGTGGTGAGGTGAGCTGAGTAGGGTGTAGGTGGTGAGGTGAGGTGAGTAGGGTGTAGGTGGTGAGGTGAGGTGAGTAGGGTGTAGGTGGTGAGGTGAGGTGAGGTGAATAGGGTATAGGTGGTGAGGTGAGTAGGGTGTAGGGTGTAGGTGGTGAGGTGAGTAGGGTGTAGGTAGTTTGGTGAGGTGAGTAAGGTGTAGGTGGGTTGGTGAGGTGAGGTGAATAGGGTATAGGTGGTGAGGTGAGTAGGGTGTAGGTGGTTTGGTGAGGTGAGTAGGGTGTAGGTGGTGAGGTGAGTAGGGTGTAGGTGGTTTGGTTATCGCGAAGGTGAACGAGATAGGATTTTATAAGTCATTTTTAATTGTGTCATGAATCATATCATAATATAACTTCTAATATTAATAATAACTTATATTTACCAGTAAATATGTTTATGTTTATTATCTGACAAAATGCTAGACTAGTTTTATCAATAATCAACCAAATCTCAAGTTATTAATAATTACTTATATAACTAGCTTTTTATTTTACTTCATTAACTATTGCAGCTTGTTTTAATAACTTTATATAACTATCGCTATCTGTATTAATAACTAAATATAACTAGTGAAATCTATATCAATAACTACAATTAACTATTGCCGTATGAATCAATAACTAGATATAGAAAAATAGTTAAAGTAAACCATTAACCACCGGAAGCATTGATTTCAGTTGTTGATCGTTGAGTGACAGGAGACGTTCAATGATACGAACGCATGTTTCCACCCAAGCGTGGAGCTGGGCCTCACCATCCTACAGGGTAAACATATTACAATCAAATGTAAAGATCAAGTAAATTCTGCATTAAACAACGCTAAATCAATAATTAATATTAACTGGGAAATGGAATTTTAATTTGTTCCGAAGCCTTAAATTAATAAAATTATTAAATAGATATGAAAATGTGATATCTACTTTTAACTTCATTAACATATGATTATGATTATCTAATTCACCTTCATTGTAGAAATCTGCATTTCGTCATCCATTTTGTTTTTATTTTCCTTCTTCGGAATTTTCTTCTGCAAATAATAAAACTTAGTTTTTATAACAAAATTCATGATTAAATATGTAAATAGATATCTCATAGGAACTGTAATAATATTTAATATTAAGAGAAATGAATCATTATCAATTTTTGATGATCTAATTAACAATAATTATTTATAACATTATATCTAAACTACATTAGATTATGGCAAACAATAAATAATATATAATTTATAATAGTATTAGTATATATAAATAAATGTATTAGTAAGTTGCTTTCTATGCAGTAGGTGCTAAGTAGGTGCTAAGTAGGTGTCTAGTGGGTGTCTAGTGGGTGTCTAGTGGGTGTTTAGTAGGAGGTACCATCTTGCCATTTAATCTGGCTTGTAGAGGATGACATAAGTCCTTTCCTGGCTGGTAAAATCGATTCACTGGCATAGACTGGGCTCTCTTTTTCTTCTTATATTCACTGATAGCAGATGTAGCACTGGTTACTTCATAGATCTGAAGGAGGTGTGACTTATAAAGTAGGGTTAATAGGTCAGACTTATAAGGTAGGGTTAATAGGTCAGGCTTATAAGGTAGGGTTAATAGGTCAGGCTTATAAAGTAGGGTTAATAGGTCAGACTTATAAGGTAGGGTTAATAAGGCAGGCTTATAAAGTAGGGTTAATAAGTCAGGCTTATAAAGTAGGGTTAATAGGTCAGGCTTATAAGGTAGGGTTAATAAGTCAGGCTTATAAAGTAGGGTTAATAAGTCAGGCTTATAAAGTAGGGTTAATAGGTCAGGCTTATAAGGTAGGGTTAATAAGTCAGGCTTATAAAGTAGGGTTAATAAGTCAGGCTTATAAAGTAGGGTTAATAGGTCAGGCTTATAAGGTAGGGTTAATAAGTCAGGCTTATAAAGTAGGGTTAATAAGTCAGGCTTATAAAGTAGGGTTAATAAGTCAGGCTTATAAAGTAGGGTTAATAGGTCAGGCTTATAAGGTAGGGTTAATAGGTCAGGCTTATAAAGTAGAGTTAATAGATCAGGTTATGAGGTAGGGTTGATAGGTCAGGTTTATAAGGTAGGGTTAATAGGTCAGGCTTATAAAGTAGAGTTAATAGATCAGGTTTATAAAGTGGGGTTAATAGGTCAGGTTATGAGGTAGGGTTAATATGTCAGGCTTATAAGGTAGGGTTAATAGGTCAGACTTATAAGGTACGGTTAATAGGTCAGGTCATGAGGTAGAGTTAATAGGTTAGGCTTATAAGGTAGGGTTAATAGGTCAGGCTTATAAGGTAGGGTTAATAGGTCAAGCTTATAAGGTAGGGTTGATAGGTCAGGCTTATAAGGTAGGGTTAATAGGTCAGGTCATGATATAGAGTTAATAGGTCAGGCTTATAAGGTAGGGTTAATAGGTCAGACTTATAAGGTAGGGTTAATAGGTCAGGTCATGAGGTAGAGTTAATAGGTCAGGCTTATAAGGTAGGGTTAATAGGTCAGGCTTATAAGGTAGGGTTAATAGGTCAGGCTTATAAGGTAGGGTTAATAGGTCAGGTTTATAAGGTAGGGTTAATAGGTCAGGTTATGAGATAGAGTTAATAGGTCAGGCTTATAAGGTAGGGTTAATAGGTCAGGTTATGAGGTAGAGTTAATAGGTCAGGTTATGAGGTAGAGTTAATAGGTCAGGCTTATAAGGTAGGGTTAATAGGCCAGGCTTATAAGGTAGGGTTAATAGGTCAGGCTTATAAGGTAGAGTTTATAGGATGGCTTATAAAGTAGGGTTGATAGGTCAAACTTATAAGGTAGAGTTAATAGGTCAGGTTATGAGGTAGAGTTAATAGGTCAGGCTTATAAGGTAGGGTTGATAGGTTACGTTTATAAGGTAGGGTTGATAGGTCAGGCTTATAAAGTAAGGTTAATAGGTCAGGCTTATAAGGTAGGGTTGATAGGTCAGGCTTATAAGGTAGGGTTGATAGATCACACTTATAAGGTAGGGTTGATAGGTCACGCTTATAAGGTAGGGTTGATAGGTCAGGTTTATAAGGTAGGGTTGATAGGTCAGGCTTATAAGGTAGGGTTGATAGGTCAGGCTTATAAAGTAGGGTTGATAGGTCAGGTTTATAAGGTAGGGTTGATAGGTCAGGTTTATAAGGTAGGGTTGATAGGTCAGGCTTATAAAGTAGGGTTGATAGGTCAGGTTTATAAGGTAGGGTTGATAGGTCAGGCTTATAAAGTAGGGTTGATAGGTCAGGTTTATAAGGTAGGGTTGATAGGTCAGGCTTATAAAGTAGGGTTGATAGGTCAGGTTTATAAGGTAGGGTTGATAGGTCAGGCTTATAAAGTAGGGTTGATAGGTCAGGTTTATAAGGTAGGGTTGATAGGTCAGGCTTATAAAGTAGGGTTGATAAGTCAGGTTTATAAGGTAGGGTTGATAGATCAGGCTTATAAAGTAGGGTTGATAGATGAGAGAGTGCAACTTATCCTGTGAAATAATGTGGGGGATGGGAGAGAGAGAAAGTCTTTTGGGACAGTGTGATAAAGGGTCTTGGCATGATTTGTAGTAGGGGGGGGGGTGAGTAGTCAGCTGAGATAATGTTGAAGGGTCTAGGAGAGAAGGTAATAAGTTAGGTAAAGTGTGGGGATGGTCATGTTTCTTAATGTATGAAGTAGTTGTACGATATTCAGTTTGACGTCATTGTGACTGCGTCTTTATATTTGGTTAACAATTCTTTCTATGACTAGACATAAGAAGATTGTAATTGTAATATTTAAAAAAAAAAGAATATGACTAAATTAATAATTAATATATAATTGATATATTTTAAACTCTATATATATATATATATATATATATATGTATATATATATATATATATATATATATATATATATATGTATATATATATATATATATGTATATATAGTTCTAACTAGGTTATAGTTATAGTCTAAATACAATAACCTTTTCAACTTTATTGTGGGCTCTGATCTTTGGTCTCCTTATAGCTGAATCATTACCTTCATCGGTATTGCATACAACTGTATCCTCTTCTCCTGTTCTTTCTGTTACCTGCTCACCTTCTCCGTCAATCATGGCAGAGATCTCGTCTGAATCGGAGCTTTCATCTATGTAGGAATAATTGCTGTCAAATTAGCTAATTGCGGATAACTATTTGTCGCTAGGGGTAGTTAACTGTATCTAGATGGAGTTACTAGGGTCTAGGGAGATTGGAATTCTACAAAATAGGGTAGAATATTACAATAGATGACCGATACCATTAATAGAATTCCATTTGTTCAATGTGTATATGTCCTCTTGGGTTACCTATCAGAGAGAGAGAGATCATTCATTATTTAGATGTTACTTGAATATCTGTAATAAAGTACATATAAAAATACTTATTTATAGAATTACTCTTGCGTGGTTATGAACAGTATTTATAAATACAAATTTTAATTGAATAATAACTACATTATAATTAGCAACATATAAATATATATTTATATATAATGAACCTCTAGAAATACCAAAGATTGAAGGGAGAGTATATCAGACATATTAGAACCTTCTCGTTCCAAGTATAGATCGATGTACTTACTGGAAATTTCTTTTAATGCATCCTGATATTTAGTAGATTATTGATAGTAAAATGAATTAGATAAACAAATGTATTTTAATTTCCTTTTACATAATATGAGAATTTACAATAACTCGAATTTAAATTATAAATTATTGATAATATAAAAATAGTTATACTGTTAATTGGAAATACCTATACTTAAATAGAATTGTTTATAAATAAAGGCTAGATACCTAGCTAGAGCTAGTAGTAGCTTATACCAGTATTTATACAATATAGTACAGACCACTCAATAGCACACCAACATATTACCTTGAATCACACACCAACCTGTAACATGCATATATAGCTGTATAAATCACATTCATTGGAACGGTTTGAAAGAATTAGTTTAACGTCGCTCATTTCAAGGTCAGAGTTTGTGGTGCAAAGTTCAATCAGAGTGATGATGTAACAAAGTAATCTGAAGGTGCATTGTTTAGTCTCACATTTGTAGAGCACAATGATCATTTATCAGTACTATGTACTAATTATTAAAGTTTAAAAATCAAATTAAATTATAAATATAATTTTATATTTTCCTTTATATCTTTTATATTCCTTTATATGTTACAATTTATTACTTCGAGTTAATAGTATAATTATATAATTAAAAAGACTTAAATTAGTATGGTCAATATTAGATTAGATTACATTATTTGATCATAACTAGAACAAAAGATTGTTATAACTAGGTCAAAAGAATGTTATAAATAGGTCAAAAGAATGTCTACTAAGTTAGAAGAGCGCGAAAGGTTTCCAGATGATTACAGATGATTATAGATAACAAACCCTACTGCCGTTTGTCTGTAGAGGTTCGCTGATCTCTTGATACGTCCAACTTTCTGAATGAGGAACTTGAGGCCAGGTTTACAGTCGTAGTCGATGGATTGGCGGTAGGAAATCCACACGGACTGTAGCAGGGTATGGGTGCAACATCGAGGTAGGTTACCTGTTGGTTGCAATTAGTCTGGGCTTAGGGTTAGATTAGAAATGGTTTAGTCGGGCTACATAAATACAGTTTCTATGCTTAGGATAGACTACTTCTAAATGGTTTTAACTTAGATAAGACTGATTATAGTGAATATGGCTTAGATAATACCTATTATAGTAGATATAGCTTAGATAAGACTGATTATAGTGGGTATAGGCTAAATATTGTTGATTCATAGTGGATATAGTTTAGATTAAAAGGTTGTAGATGATGAGGTAATCTAAAGACAGGCATAAGTTGTACAATATAATATATAATGGGTCATAATATCACTCTATATTATATTATTATATATCTTAAATGATAATTTGTAAAATAATTACGATTGCACTGCTCAGTGAATTGCAGATGATGGTTTAGTACACGGCATTATTACCTTGTATAGACTGTTGTAGACATGTGTCTACAGTTTGTAAGAGAAGCTGGTGAGCAACCAAACCCACTACCATACTCGCAAATGAGATCCTGTAAAGTTAATAAAAATCAGATGAGTTAACTCAAGCTAATATCCAGGGTTCAAGCCAAATATCCAGGGTTAAAAGTAAGCACCCAGGGGAAATGTTAGTTTTTAGTTATAGTTGATTTGCTAACATCCATAATTGTAACAATGAAAGGTATTTGTTAATTAGTAATTACTCATTGAAATTGAAATATTAATAGATATACATTTAAGAATATTAATTTTCTAAATAAAAAGAACCTCGAAATATCATTTTCACAATTAGGTGGAGTAAGCAGAAACAAATAAGCTTGACGAAGATCTGCTTCTAGATCAAAATATGAAGTATGTTGTTCCTCCAGGTACTGACTCTGTAGTAGGAACACCTAGTGGAGATAATTGAATTTAAAAATATGTATCTTATTAAATGAAAAGATAAATCTTCTGTATCATTTCCCACTTCTGAATTATTGCTTCTTTCACTTCCCTTTTTCATATCAATATTCACTCCCTACTTGCAAACTAATTTGTTCCTTTAATCACTAACCACTTCTACATTTTTAATTCTTTCAACTCTTATCACCATTCCTATTTAATCTTCACCCTCAAATTCTCACATTTCTTTATTCTTGCATCTGCCTTAAATATCAACATAACTATCTCATTCACTTTCCTAATTTCTCTATCTGATTTTCATTCCATCCTGCACTCATGTTTTTAATTATATCCTTTGTATTTCAATTACCTGTTTGATAAGCTGACGAAGTCTCAAAGCATTGTTGTCCAGGTTATAAAGAGTATTGTTGCGCTGCACCGCGATTTTAACTGTTCCCAAATCTCCGTAGAAATTATCTGAATGATTCACGAATGGTGTGGCCACCTATAGGTGTATTAAAGCATTACTAATTTATAAATATTTGATAAAATATGATGAAATAAAATTGTAAAATTGGTTTTTAAAATAATAAATTATCAAAATAGTTAACAAATTTAATTAATTACCAATTGACATTTAATTGCTATCAATCAATAATGAATTAATAATTTGTCTTTGAACTAACTTTACATGATGTAATATATAGACAATAACTAACCTTATATAAATGTAATATAAATGTACAATGAATCAAATGAAATCGAATTTATGTAGGAAATAAATACGACCTCAAATAACCTTACACAAAGGCAGAATGCTGACATGTAGGGCTTGACGTAGGTTCCAACACAGAATCTCCCAAAGACAGTCCTGGGTTTTCTTATTACAACTCAGTGATAAGTGTCTGTGGGGATACGATAGGAGAGGAAAGTGAGATTGGGAGATGAAAAATTAGACAGATAAGTGAGAGTGGGAAATGAGAGATGAAATAGAGAAGTGAGAGATGAGAGATGAGACAGATAAGTGATAGTGGGAAATGAGAGATGAGATAGAGAAGTGAGAGAAGTATGAGTGAGAGATGAGAGATGAGACAGATAAGTGATAGTGGGAAATGAGAGATGAGATAGAGAAGTGAGAGAAGTATGAGTGAGAGATGAGAGATGAGACAGATAAGTGATAGTGGGAAAAGGTAGATGAAAGAGATATGTGAGAGAGAAAGAAGAATTATAAAGAGAGGTGAAAGATTTTAGAGAGATGTGAATGTCTTTATATAATGTAGAGGTTTTATTAGTAAGATATAGAGATAAGTGAATATTAATAAAGAGGATGGTGTGAGAGTGGCGAGATAATATGTTAGAGAGGCGAGTGAAGGAGGTCAAAGGAGGTCAAAAGAGGTCAAAGCAGGTTAAGTGTAAAGATCTCTTGATTAAACCTTATGCAAGCTGCTCCCAACCGACTAATTGTCTCCAACTCATTAGACATACAGTCGGTAAGAACAATCAACATCGAATGAAAAGCCACCTAGTGAACGTTTTTAATATTACATAATAGTATTTGTTGACTATAGAGAATAAGTGGCTTTTCTAAATGCATAAATTTAATGACTTGAAATACGGAATGTTACACAATATTGAAAAATTTGTAGGGTTTTGGAAATATTGAGAGTATGGAAGGGATTAATGTATGGAATAATTCGGAGCTAGTTAGTGTTTATAATATATATATAGGTTTAGAGTATAGAAGAGTATGGAAGGTATGGATATGGAAAGGTTTGTAATATCTAATGGTTGAGTGGATAGATGAATTATATCGGGTTGTTTTGTATAGATTTTGTATAGATTATGAATTGTTATATTAAGATATATTTGAATTTGATGACTAAGGTAAACATATGATCTATTAATTAATTACTAATTACCTGCATGTGTATAATTGAACTAGTTTCGCTGTTATACAACGATATTAATTCAACGATAAAATCTGCACTCTGGCCCACATATTGTTTGAAATTGAGCAAATTTCGTTCGTTCTTCCAATACCTAATATAGATAAATAAATTACTTAAAATTATAATTTACTATAAAAACAAATTATTATTTTCTTATTGAATATTTAAAAACCTAGCATTTGTATCACTGCGATGTAACCACTGCTGCATCATGGGTAAAATATAATGACTCATAATATAGAGAGAATATATTCCTCCTAAAAATATATTAAAGATTAAATATTAATTTCAATAGAAAAAAATGTATTTGAAATGATATAATATTTAACTATTATTATTATTAATATTACATAATAATCAATATATGTCAATACTCATTACGAAGTTAATTACTTAAGTAAATATAAATATAAATTTATATTGTAGTTATTATTTAGAATTGATATCGCGAAATTATTTAAACTCAGACCTCAATCTTATCCCAGACCTCTACAGTATATCAGACCTCTGACTTATCTCATACCGCTACAGTATCTTAGAACTCTACATAATACTTCTCCTTCGCCACAACCTCAACTCTACTCCATGCTGTAACTTCAACCTGGATAACTCGTACCTAATATAATTCCTTACCTCTAATTCAACCCAGAGTTCTATCTGCAGCTAAATCTCCAACCTTGGACTTTTCCGGTTTTGATAAGTATTTCAAATAGTGTAGTTTGTATTGATTTCATATGACATTGGTTAGTTTTCGCAAGATTCACATCCGTCAAGGTTTCAACTAATCCTATAATCAACAAAAGGAATGAACTAAGGTAACAGTTGATTATTATTGTATTACATAAAAGAATTTAATTGCTAATAATTATTAATTTTAGAATTTATATAGATAAGGTAATAACTAATTAATAATGATAATTATTTATCAGGCAGTAAAGTATAGATTGAATACATAAACATTATAATAATGTAAGATAATATATTTATTTATAAAAAAGAACAATAATAAGTTATTAAATGTTGAACATTGGAATTAATCATAGCAAAATTCTCTGAAATATATTTTATCAAATAAGTAACAAAATAAATATTTATAGAAATTTCATTTCTTATTTAATAATGAATTAGTTCTACACACCAATAGTGGTGAATAAATAAAAAATGTAATTAAATGAATTCAATAAAGCTAACCTTCAACAATCAAGTACCAGACTTTATAAATATCATTGTCTTCCAATAATGCCTCTTCGATTGGTCTGCGATATATTGAGGAATGTTAAAGAAGTGATTAGAGAATTTAAGCTACACAGAAAATCATTGAATTATCTAACAGTTGTAGGTCTTTGGCAATCAAATCAAACATGTCGGACTCACCCAGTAAACCAGTTTTCGTTGAGCTTGCGTTATATTTGCTATGAGATAATGGTAAATTAACATCGTGTTATGCTTTGAGGCTTCAATATATAAACCATGATTCATATGATATGTAAAAATAATCTAAAAAATAAAAAACCTTATAAATTCGGCTAAATCAAAATCCAATGAATGATCTTTTACCTTAAAAACTTTGTTATTGATTCTGCATTGTAAAATAGAATTACTTTAGTAATAGTTCTAGAATATCCAGAAAACACATATATATATATATATACATATACAAATATATATATAGTAATAACATATATATATAAATATATATATATATATGTGTGTATTAATAACTTTCACATTTTCATAATTAAATAATATAAATATTATAAAATACCAAACAAATTTATTTTAACCCAAATTAAAATTTATTATTTACCAAAAATAGGCCAACATGTACTACACACTTTACACTTAAAGTGTTAAATACTAATTCAAGACTGAGAGAAGGTCTAAGTCATACATTCTCCAAGCCTTAAATACTAATATAAAAGTACGTCAAATCATATCCTATTATTTTAAATTGATGCCATTAATGAAATCTTGACTATAATAAACCTTAAATAATATATTATTTGCACTTTCAATATACTTGTCAAAACATAACATTCTTTCTATATAATCACATATATGTCCTATGAAATCTGTTTAAAAATAGTTTAATCCCTTAGAGCTATACTAACCATTTTAAGCTATACTAACCATTCATCTAAAATCTTCAGCATAGTGGGAAATTTTACCCAAAAGTCGCAAACCCTTAAATCCCAAAGTCCCAAACCTCGAAAGTTGCCTGAAATACTCCAAACTATACTCCAAACAAAACATCCTTATACTCTAATCTAATAATCCAGCAGAATGTCTAACAAAAAGCCTATTCCCATAACGTTTATCCCGTAATCACCTCAAAATCCTAAACTTACCTAAAAGCACCTCCTATAGAGATTCGATTGCAAAGTCCGTCCATTACACGAGGTAGTACCAGCCCTGCGCAATGTCCCAAGTACTCGAGTGCGGGAGCGCAGAGGCACCGAGATTGCAGGGAGAGGGACGGGGTGGAGCACGGGGTGGAGCAATCGGAGTCTGAGGAACCTCCGCATTCTGTTGTGTCATGGAGGTGTAACCAATGATTCATACATTATTCCAGAGTTAGACGAGAGGAAAAGGCGAAGACTGGAGTAAAATATATAAAATGGAAACTTTGAATGAATGTCGTAGTATAAAGGTCGTAGTATAAAGATCGTAGTATAAAGGTCGTAGTATAAAGGTCGTAGTATAAAGGTCGTAGTATAAAGGTCGTAGTATAAAGGTCGTAGTATAAAGGTTGTAGTATAAATGTCGTAGTATTAAGTAAACCTTGGTTGGTAGAGATGAACTTGAGCAGACAGAGCACGCAGTCCAGAATAGCACTCGAGAAAATTGTCAAATCATCACAGTTTATGAAAACGTCGAAAACATTGCGAATTGCAGTTATAGTTCTGGTATCATATGACTCATCGCCTAGATAATGGAGTTGAAGATGAGTCATCATTAGTAGAACTATTATTTAGGGAATCATCGCCTAGATAGAGGACTCCATTGCTTAGGGTTGAAAGTGGGTTATCTCCCATTGCAGTTGCCATACTCAGTCTACATTAACTTTACAATAAAACATTTTAGCATTGTAACGTGATTAACCATTGAAAGAGTGAGGGATACACCTCAAAGCTCCAAATAAGGCAACCCAAGCTCCTGAGTTAATGCTGTAAGAGCTAATCTCAATCAATTCGCATATGGAACAAATGATCTGTGGTGAAATTAAAAGTAGATAATTTTATTAATGGTTATAAAAATATAATCGGATTTCTTATTCATAATTTCTATACTTTATTTTATACTTAATAGTAAATATATTTTTAATAGTAATAGTAAATATATATTAAAATTTGATTTGATATAATTTATACGATAAATAGGAATTTAAATAGTAATGAAATAACAATTTTATAATATATTTGTGTAATTTATTTGTGTAATTTATTTGTGTAATTTATTTGTGTAATTTATTTGTGTAATTTATTTGTGTAATTTATTTGTGTAATTTATTTGTGTAATTTATTTGTGTAATTTATTTGTGTAATTTATTTGTGTAATTTATTTGTGTAATTTATTTGTGTAATTTATTTGTGTAATTTATTTGTGTAATTTATTTGTGTAATTTATTTGTGTAATTTATTTGTGTAATTTATTTGTGTAATTTATTTGTGTAATTTATTTGTGTAATTTATTTGTGTAATTTATTTGTGTAATTTATTTGTGTAATTTATTTGTGTAATTTATTTGTGTAATTTATTTGTGTAATTTATTTGTGTAATTTATTTGTGTAATTTATTTGTGTAATTTATTTGTGTAATTTATTTGTGTAATTTATTTGTGTAATTTATTTGTGTAATTTATTTGTGTAATTTATTTGTGTAATTTATTTGTGTAATTTATTTGTGTAATTTATTTGTGTAATTTATTTGTGTAATTTATTTGTGTAATTTATTTGTGTAATTTATTTGTGTAATTTATTTGTGTAATTTATTTGTGTAATTTATTTGTGTAATTTATTTGTGTAATTTATTTGTGTAATTTATTTGTGTAATTTATTTGTGTAATTTATTTGTGTAATTTATTTGTGTAATTTATTTGTGTAATTTATTTGTGTAATTTATTTGTGTAATTTATTTGTGTAATTTATTTGTGTAATTTATTTGTGTAATTTATTTGTGTAATTTATTTGTGTAATTTATTTGTGTAATTTAAACCCTTGATAAGGTGAAACGTTAATTTACACCGGAATTAATTTACTCGCTAATTTATATCGAAAATTAATTACACTTTACTTAATTTATACTATAATTAATTTACATTCTAATTTATATCTTAATGTCAATGATTCTTTTACCATTTATAGGAGGAATTATTAGAAATATCGTCTACAATTATCCACCAGGAAAATAATATTTTACTTAAATGAAACAAAGTTTGAAATATGAATTGTTGTAAGATTTGTTAAAATTTACGATTAACCTGTTCCTTTATATCAAATTCAAGCAAATCATTTGACAGTAGTTGTTGATAGGGTGAGCAGAGCAGGAAACAAACATTAGCATCCAATGAGTGATTGGTAAACGTATGCGACGAATCTGATTGGTTGAATTCGTCAGTCTCTTTGGATGAAGTGGAGGACGCGACATTCTGAAGCAAAGACTCTACACAGACGTGCAAAGAAGATATAGCCAACGATGAGATGCGTTGTTCATGGTGGCAGGTTGCCTGCAAGGTAAGTCCAAAGTTTGATACGTAGGATGAAGGAGGATATATATTATTTTACATTATTTATATACATCTATAAGTGACTAAATGAAAGATTCATTGTAATTTTATTATAATGGTTTATAATCATTTAAGTAATTTAAGTAATTTAATAATACAAAAAATTATTTATTTTTTTATTAAAGATTGATTTTCTAAAACTACTTATATTCATTCTATTATCGTTGCTGCCAATTTATAATTGTTTTATCCTTGAATAATTATGAGAGTAAATTTTAGTAATTATTTTAAATCAATTGATTGAAATTATTGAGATTTATTTTTTGTATTTATAAATTTAATAATAAATTAAATAGAAAGAAATTCCTTAAGTTGCAACTTCCTTCCATTAAGTATCTAACTGAACTAATTACCCACCTCAACAAAGTGATCTGAGACCAGAGACCAGCACTTGAGCACATGTAATAAGGGTCGTGACCCTAGACTTATCGCTTCACTGCATTTCAGCATAGAATTGCGAACCCTTAGCAAATGTAGAGAGTTTTCTGTTTCACGGCCCAAGTGTCTATAAACAAAGCGAATAGATAATAATAGATAAGAACATATAAGAACAAATAAGAACAGATTAGAACAGATAAGAACATATAAGAATAAATAAGAACAGATAAGAACAGATAAGAACAGATAAGAAAAGATAAGAACAGATAAGAACAGATAAGAACAGATAAGAACAGATAAGAACAGATAAGAACAGATAAGATCAGATAAGAATAGATAAGAATAGATAAGAATAGATAAGAATAGATAAGAACAGATAAGAATAGATAAGACTAGATAAGAACAAATAAGAACAGATAAGAACATATAAGAACAGATAAAAACTGATAAGAACAGATGAGAGCTGATAAGAGCAGATAAGAGCTGATAACAGCAAGTATTAGATAAATAAATAATTGTAGAGTATAATGTCCATGCATAAGAAAACTGAATTTTTATCACAGGAGATTAATAATGGAATATTAACATCTCTTGTATTTTATAACTTTGTAAGTCATGTATTGTAGTCAAGTAACGAGGTCAAATAACGAGGTCAAATAACTAGGTCAAGTAACCAAGTAAAATAACGAGGTCAAGTAATGAGGCCAAGTAATGAGGTCAAGTAACGAGGTCAAGTAACTATGTCAAATAACGAGGTCAAGTAACGAAGTAAAATAGCGAGGTCAAGTAATGAAGTAAAATAACGAGATTAGGTAGTGAGGTCAAGTAACGAGGTCAAGTAACTATGTCAAATAGCGAGGTCAAATAACGAGGTCAAATAACGAGGTCAAATAACGAGGTCAAGTAACGAAGTAAAATAACGAGGTCAAGTAAAGAGGTCAAGTAACGAGGACAAGTAACGAGGACAAGTAACGAGTACAAGTAACGAGTACAAGTAACGAGATTAGGTAGTGAGTTCATATAACAAGGTCAATTAACGAGGTCAAACAAAGACCGTAACATGGTAACAAGCAAAGCTTACAAATTTGTTGAAACAAAAGTCAAGTACTCAACAAAATTCCAAGTAATAATGTAAACAAAGGGTTAAGTCAAGTTACCAACTTGGACTTGAGTTGAATGAGGCTGGAGCAACACAAACTTCTCATGTATTCAATAAACGTCTTTAGGCATAGTTTATCACTTGCATCCTCGTATAACCTTATGAGGTCGTGGGGGTTATTTTAGATTCATTAAATAAAGTAGAGGTTCCTTAGCGAGATGTTAGGAGGTTATGAAGTTAATGTGGGGTAATAGATATGCAATGAATTTAAGGAGGTTACTTAGCGATTATAGTGTGTATAAACCCCATAATACTATAGTAGGGGTTATATAGAGTTTAAAGAGTAGGTCGCGACTAATTTAAATGTAGGATAGGGGGTTTGGTTATAATAGGGTTTAGATTAGATTAGGGTAGAAGGAGATAGATTAGGGTAGAAGGAGATAGAGTAGGATAGAAGGAGATTAGAGTAGGGTAGAAGGAGATTAGAGTAGGGTAGAAGGAGATAGAGTAGGATAGAAGGAGATAGAGTAGGGTAGAAGGAGATTAGAGTACGGTAGAAGGAGATTAGAGTAGGGTAAAAGAAGATAGAGTAGGGTAGAAGGAGATAGAGTAGGGTAGAAGGAGATTAGAGTAGGGTAGAAAGAGATTAGATGAGTTTACCCAATGCTTGCTCTATAAAAACCTGTCAACATTTTGAGATAATTTTGAAATCACACGTAAAGTGGTTTGAGAGGAAAGAATTCCCTTTGAAGTCAACGGACACTTCTCAGAGATCAGTTCAGGGATTGTTTGTATGATAGACCTTGGGCCTGGTATTGTGGTCGAGCTGAGGTTGGGTTAAAGGGTTAGAGGGCATAGGCATTGGGTTATATGGTTAAAGATGTAGAGTATAGAGGTTATGAGTTCATTACTCTTTTCTGAGTTAAATTCATGTATAATCTTTATGAATGAATGGGGATCTGGCATTGCGGTTGAGTAGTATGGGTTTATGGAGTAGGGTTGAGGTGTATACATTGTAGTGAATATATTGTAGATGGTTCATAGCAATACGGTTGTGTAGATTCGAGTATAGACTGAGAAATAAAATATTATATTTTATAAAAAATACTTCAAACATAATATTTGACAATACATTTGATATTTATTGACCACAAACTCAGAAATGTTGAGTTCGTCAATTTCAATATTGTCACAATTCTTTGTTTTAACATTGCTGAAGAATTGGTACTCCAAATTCACGATGTGAGCACAGCATCTGGGAAATAATCGTATATGCAAAGATGAGAATTCAAATAAAATAAAATAATAATAATTGTTTACCATGTTATGCAATATTTAGATAAAAACCATTTTGATGAAATCTATCACAAGTATTATTTAAACCTATTGTTATCCACTTTATTATATTACAAATTAAAATTGGATAGGTACATAGACAATAGAACTTTGACTTAAAGAAATATAGATAAGTGTGAAGGTTAACTTGAAGAGGTGAGGCCAACAGGCAGGACTCTGAGAAGCAGTTTCTAGACCAATATCCAATAAGACATGCATTCCAAATGCATAAGCTGTTGCCATCTGAAATGAAGTAGTAGTGTAAAGGGGTAGAGGGGTTAAGTCATGTGAAGTGGGTATAGGGGTTAAGTCATGTAAAGTGGGTATAGGGGTAAAGTCATGTAAAGGGGTTATAGGGGTAGAGTCATATAAAGGGGTATATGGGTTAAGTCATGTAAAGTGAGTATAGGGGTAAAGTCATGTAAAGTGGGTATAGGGGTAAAGCCATTTAAAGTGGGTATAGGGGTAAAGCCATGTAAAGTGGGTATATGGGTAAAGTCATGTAAAGGGGGTATAGGGGTAGAGTCATGTGAAGGAAGTATAGGGGTTAAGTCATGTAAAGTGGGTATAGGGGTAAAGTCATGTAAAGTGGGTATAGGGGTAAAGCCATTTAAAGTGGGTATAGGGGTAAAGCCATGTAAAGTGGGTATATGGGTAAAGTCATGTAAAGGGGGTATAGGGGTAGAGTCATGTGAAGGAAGTATAGGGGTTAAGTCATGTAAAGTGGGTATAGGGGTAAAGTCATGTAAAGTGGGTATAGGGGTAAAGCCATTTAAAGTGGGTATAGGGGTAAAGCCATGTAAAGTGGGTATATGGGTAAAGTCATGTAAAGGGGGTATAGGGGTTAGGACATGTAAAGTGGGTATAGGGGTAAAATCATGTAAAGTGGGTATAGGGGTAACTTTATATAAAGGGGGCATAGGGGTTAAATCATGTAAAGTTGGTATAGGGGTAAAGTCATGTAAAGTGGGTATAGGGGTAAAGTCATTTAAATATGTATAGGGGTAAAGCCATGTAAAGGGGATATTCTCATATGAAATTTATACCGCTGTACAATTTTTATAGGGTTCATGACCTAGACTATATACATATATATATATATATATATATATACATATATATATATATATACATATATATATATATATATACATATATTACAATAATTATGCTAGATAACCAAATTAATAATATATACAATTATAGTTATTATTAATTACATTTGTAATAAATAATTTTAAAACAACAAATATTTCTTAATTGTTATATTCAATTGACAGCTAGAATTACAGAATACATATTTATGAACTTATTTTATATATCTTATTTGAAATATCTAAAATATGCTAAATAATTCAACTGTTCATATTTTATATATAGAATAAAAAAATGATCTTAAATTAAATGTTAGAATTTTATAAAATAAATTAATATGTAAGAAGTAAAAAGCACTTATATAAATGAAAATAGCCTAGTACCTATATAAATTGAGTTGCAGTAAAAATTGTATAGCACAACAGTATAGAGAGAAAGCCATGTAAAGAGATTACAGGGTTAAGTTATAAAAGGGGTTTATCCTTAAGGTTAAGTAGAGTTATTAATAATAACAAAATAGTAAATCTATTGGAATTTTGTAAAGGAATATTTTATATTTTTTTAAATTAAATTGATAAATCATTAAGTAATATAGAAGTGTATTTAAGAAATATTGTGCATAGTAAATGTATTTAATACCCAAATCAACTAGATTATTCAATACTAAGAAATAATGGATATTATTACTGGACATTACAAACATGCTATTTTTTAGAAATATACTTCAATATTAAAATCAAATATTAAATGCAAAATCAATACATAAACATAATAAACCTGACTAGAATTCATATCAGACTGAAGACAGGATGCTATTGTTAAACGTCCAATCACAGTTCCACATGCTTCTTTCAACTCTATAAAATAGGAGATGATAGAATTTTTATACTAACTAGATAAATAATAATAACTAAATTTCAGAATTAATGAAACAAATTAAATATGAATTAAAGTATTCTGACCTAGTTTTGAGGTTAATTTCGCCAACGATTGTAATCCATCAATGCTAAGAGACACCAGCCGGTGTCTATTCTTATCCAATGATCCAAATCCGTTATTCTTGATAATACTTTAATAAGATAAATAAATTAGGTTTAGTTTTAAATTTAAAGTTGTTTAGTTTTTAGTGTTTAGTTTAAAACCGTTGATTTTACTTTTGTAGTTTTATATTTTTAGTTATAAAAATGATAAAACTTCAAATTATTTAAACTCCTAAATAAATCAATAAATAAAGTTAAATTCAGTATTTTCAGTTCAACAAATTTAGTAAATCATCATTCAAGATTACACGAAGATTGTTATTTAGATTATTTTAATACAATAATGCCTTTGTTCAAGTTATATCATCAATTACACGAATTCGATCAAGTAGAAAAAATATAATTACTCTAATTTTGCCCAAAGATTATAAACTTGGAAACTGCGTCGGATCCGCTGTCTTTGGACGAGATCAGAGACTCGGATAAAATTGCCAAAATTGCAGGCCAACAAACGTAGGTAATAGATTTCGCCAATTGGATACCTTTTGGAGGAGAAATTGACAACAACTGGAGAGGAAATCTCATACTTTACATGCTAAACCAATGTAATACATAGAAGTAGATTTAAACCAATTGCTATCTTAGGGTAACTTTGACATTTACTTGAATTAGTAAATTAACAAAAGCAGGAGATTACTTGAACTGCTTTGAAACTCTAATCAAATACTTAGGAGCCAATATTGAATGCATTTAATAGTTATTTAGATTATACTAATGTTTATTTGAACTAGATTCTTAATTTATGATTACCGTACACTGTACAGTGTATAGTATACACTGCACAGGGTACATTGTAAGTGTATATAACTTTATATGTATATAATTCAGTAGATGATTGTAGCTAGAATTTGTATATAAGACTAATATTGTATATAAGACTAATATTGTATATTCTATATACATACAAGTTTATAAACCACACACTAACCATACACCTTACTACAAACCCTACACCAATACTACAAACCATATATTCACACTAAAACCCTATACCTTACTAAAACTCTCATTGAAACCATAAACTTCCCTCGAAAACCTTGCAATACAATTACAAACTCTTCAACACAAGCATAAAAACCTAATTTTTGAGCTTCATGAATATCTTTGTCATTAGAAGAATCTAGGCTATAAAGTCCTAACAGACCTCCTTCATAGAGTCCATTAATATCTAGAAACGTTGCAAAATAATATTACGTTTCAAAATACTTATAAATCTATATTTAGGATATATTTATCTACAATAGGATTTTTAATTATAATACAATTTATTATAAATTATACTATTAATATTTGTCAGTATATTAAAAATATTAATTTAAACTATAGGAAATAAATATCAAATTATTCCGGATTAAATACTTGATTTATTATAATAATGTAAAATAAATTGAAATCGATAATAAAACTCAATTTCCCATTTGAAATATAACGCAGATAAATTCTTTTATCTCCTATAATTAGCAACTGACCAAACAAAGCTGTCACTAGTGCAGGCGTGTCATCATCTTGACCATGTAGACGGCAAGCGTTTACCGAAGTACCATAGCCTGCTTGAGATAGAGTATCTGTACAAATAGCCAACTGGAAGAGTTCGCTCAACCATGACCGTGACAATGCTGATGCCTGCGTTCCATCAATAAATTGCACCTTGGAATGAAATGTAGTAAACGTGAATACAGACGCAAAATAGGAGTTTGAAGGCGTTAAAAGTAATAGGTATAATAGACAACAATGCAAACATAGTCTGAATTAGTCTATATGATAACATGGGGGTAATATAGTGTTAATAGTAAGAATCATTTATTCTTCCCATTATTAAATATGATAAAATTCACTTTGATCTGGACGTCATCGCCTTCTATTGTACTTTTAGGTAATGTAAAACCCTCACTAAGTCTGTAAACGACCTCTAATGACCTCTAATGACCTCTAACCTCAGTGACGGGTACACTCTTTTCATCGCTACTGTAGTAGCCCTCGCATAGTAGTTTCAGCGTTAACACGAGTACCGAGTAGGTGGCGTTGTAAATGCTATCGGCGCACAGCTCTAGGACGCCACCTGGCGTTGGTGTTCGAGGTTACAGAGGAAAGTGCACGATTCGTAATCAATTACGCCCGTTCTAAACTGACCCGACTTCTATTAATTGTATTGTTCAGACGTGAAACAATAGAAGGGTAATACTTAAATGTGAAATGGAGAAATGTGAAATGGAGAAATGTGAAATGGAGAAATGTGAAATGGAGAAATGTAAAATGGAGAAATGTAAAATGGAGAAATGTGAAATGGAGAAATGTGAAATGGAGAAATGTGAAATGGAGAAATGTGAAATGGAGAAATGTGAAATGGAGAAATGTGAAATGGAGAAATGTGAAATGGAGAAATGTGAAATGGAGAAATGTGAAATGGAGAAATGTGAAATGGAGAAATGTGAAATGGAGAAATGTGAAATGGAGAAATGTGAAATGGAGAAATGTGAAATGGAGAAATGTGAAATGGAGAAATGTAAAATGGAGAAATGTGAAATGGAGAAATGTGAAATGGAGAAATGTGAAATGGAGAAATGTGAAATGGAGAAATGTGAAGGAGCGAAATTTTCGTTGAAACCTTTCTCAGCGGAAACACGATTTGCAAAACTCTGCAATGCTCTGTCAACAGTAGGTAGGTGGCGACACTGTAGCAAACCGCACAGGAAGCCGGGCAGGGAATGAAAATAGGCTGCAGCTGACTGCCTCTCCTTCTCATCGATGTCGTTGGTGAAGTAGCTGGAGATTATGTAAGGTTGGTTGTAGAAGTCATTAATATAATTATGAGATTTAAAACAACTGAAATTAATCTCAAAAGATCAATAAATACAGAAATCAAATGAAATCCTTACCATTTGTTGTCCAATGTCTTCGTGAGATTTATAGATTCACCCTGAGACACCGGGAAGATGTCGATGGGTGGAGTGACGGGTGATTGAGAGGTGGTTGCGATGTCCCCTTGAGGGCAGATAATACTAATTGCCGTATCTAATTTACATTGCTTTGTGGGCGCCAACATCGTGTGCATTAGACCTTGATGCTTGATCTCTGCGGGAGAGAGACTATTACAATGAGTTAGACAAGTAATAAACATACGATAGTCGTTGGAATGTGAATAATATAAGTACTATCATAACCTGGAAATATCTTATTTTATAAAATATATATTGTATATTATTGTATATATATTATATATTATATGGCATAATGTTGTATCATTGATATAGAATATTTCAATGATATATTGAATCATGTTATAAGAACATTTTTCAAAAAATAAATTCTATAAACTTAATAAATTCTTTACATATCAAACTGATTATTAATGTCTACATGTTTATAATTATAAAATGCAATAATATCTATTTTAATTAATTTGTATTTTAAATAAATCTACAAAAATAAATAATTAATAATAAAATTAAATTAATATCTTATAATTGTTTTTAAAATTTGAAATATACACACAAATGCTTAAACACTTATTAAATACTTACATTTATTAAATATTATTAAATATTATTAACTCTTATAATTTATTTCATTAAATAATAATAGAATGAATAAAGAAAATAAATTTAAATAGATAATTTTGTATTATTTTTATTTTATTTTTTTTAATTGAAAGATAATTTTTTAATATATTATTATATCATATTGATATTATTTATGACACCTTCAATTTTGAGAAATTAATTAAAATTAATTAAAATTAATATACAATTTTCATTGCAATTATGTGTACTAGATTTTCAAGAATTACCAGAAAAATAATTATTAAACAAAAGTGGTTCTAAAGTATAAATTATATATAATATTAATAAATAATTAATTAAATTGATGAGGTGATCATTTTATTTCCTATATGTCAATAATAACTATAAATTTATAAAAAGAAGTATTTTTTATTATTCAACAAAATATTAAAAATATAATCAATCGGGTTAATAAAAAAATATACTCACTTCTGAAACTATATTGTTATGACATACTATCACATGTATTTGACAAAGGTATTATTAATAATTTTAGAATATATATCAATTTAATATAAGTAAATAATATATAATTCATATTTTGAAAATAAAATTTTGGTATAAAATACATGATTTTTATAGTGAAATAGGGTTTTAAAAAGAATTTAAATTAATTTTAAAAATCAGTTTAAAAAGATACTTATCGCATCAAAATAACTTGAAATAACTATTATTTCTTGAACATAAACTTATATATTATATATACCCATACATTATACGCAGGAAGATATATTAAATTGTATACCAGACAACCCTTATATACGATGTACATTTTGTACACTGTACACTGTATACTGTACAATATATAGTGTACAGTGTAGAGTGTAGAGTGTACAGTGTAGAGTGTAGTATATAGCGTAGATTTTACAGAGTATTTTGAATAGCGTATTAAAACCTTTAAAGCTGACCAAAGACTCACATTGCAAGCCGAGTGCCAAGGAAGATATGGTATCTATGAGTCGACAGATCAACTCGACGCTGAACGTCACCTGCTTGAGCTCCTGACACTGCGTGTACTCTAAGGTCGAGTCCACCAGACTAAAAGAAAACTACGCATTATACACCAAAAATGGAGTGATTTTATGATTAAATGAAATGGATACTAGAAGCTACGCACGGCTTAAAGAAATCAACTTCGGGACAATATGCAGATGTTGAGGTAGTTGCCATTTGTAACCAGTACTAACATCTTCAGTAGAGATATGTTCTGGTATTGTTTCTTGGAACTTGTAGATGCGGGGTGGTTTCCAGTTAATTCAATGATCACTTTAGTGGATCCGAAAATCTGTAAATAAAGATGAGATATCGGAGTTGAAGTTAAGAATGATCTAGAAATTAGAAATCTAATTTTTTAACTTTTTCGAGTGATTTCATTGGTTCAGTACGTTTCATAATAGGCGTGGTTAAGTAGATGCAGTGAAGTAAGGTTTCAATGACCGGTTTCAGCGAAGGAACCCCACTGGTCAGTCGGATCAATTGGAGAGCGATCCTTGCAGGGGCAAACGAGATCATAATAATAAGAGATGTTAAGAATGGAAAGAATAGGATATTGTCAATGATTATGAGAATATAAATAATATAAATTCATATAAATCTTGATAATTAAATATAAATCTTTCAAAACAAATATGTAAATATGTTTTTAAATAATATCATTTTATTTATTATAACATATATAAGGACTTATTAATCTATATAAAAGTGACTCACTTATTAATGATTTTAATGTTGATGCATATTCCAGATGGCTGATTATTTTGGACGGAAGTTGCAGACAAAAGAGGTGGGCCCAATGCGAGAATCAAACTCGGGCACAAAGTTTGCCTGCAATAAAGTTTTATGATAAAGTGCAAACATTTGCTAATATCTGCTATAAATAAATAAAATAAATGATGCAATAATAAATTCAAATTCATTATCTCTTTAATTTCATGAAATATTAAATTAAGGCTTTTATTCTAAAAAATTTACTTTATTTTAGTGGTCTAGAACTATATTAATCAGTACGAAGGAAAAGAATAAAAAAACAAAATATATACAAGGCAGGTATAAAACTAACAAAACTAAGTACAAATAAGAATATAAATAACCAAATCAATTATAGAGAGATCAAAATTATAAAATCAATTAATGTGAAATCATAAAAACCAAATTAATTCCACAAATGGCTCGTAGCTTTTTATTTCATCAGCGACGTTTTCTATTATCAAATGAATACCTTCAATTAGCATAGTGGAAACCTATACGAAAATTAAAACATGTATCATTAGAACAGTTCAAAGAATATAATAAATGGACAAAGGCGGATAAGTAATGGCAATTGTACTCGGATTGTCATGTTTAATTAGTAGCAGTGGAAGATTTACACACAAAAGCTGCCACTAAAAGTTGCATATTGTTAACATAAGGAGATAGCCTGTTTACATACCTGTTTATTCTGAACACCTAATGCAACTGTCAACTTTTTACAGAGGAATTCGAGAAGGGAGGTGATGTGTTGAAATACCTCTGCGATTAGACATACATAAAAGAGTTCAATTACGATTATTATATAAACTAATAGAACTTTATAGATGAATTTTTAAATATCTAATAAGATTATTAATAATAAATGCACATTTATTAAAAGATATTAAAATTTGTGTTATTAATAAACAATTATATTTAAAGGTATGTGATAAATTAAAAAAAGGATTATTATGTAATTTAATTAAGCTAAAAATCAACGACATTAGAAATTCTGTAGACTTGAAAGCAACCCGTTGTTAAAACGCAATTACAAACCTAACATTGTGACGGTTAGATTTGTATCAATCTCTTCACCCTAAGAATGCAGTCAAAGGGTTACGGGATTAAAGTAAAAATGTATTGTTATGCAATGAAGAACAATCACTTATGCAAAATAGAAATCAATTGTTTACTTGATACCGGTATTACAGATATACCGTATTAGTACTGTTACAGAAGGTATTATATGATAGAGTTTAACGAGATAAAGAGAATAAGAGTGGCAGAGATGAACAAAGTGTTTACGGAGAGAAAGAATAAATAAGTTTTGGAGTAGAAACTGGAGAGAGAAAGTTGAATAGCAAATGAAAAAAAGGATTTAGGTTCAAAACGAAAGAGAAAAGACAAGATTACGATGATGAGACAAGATATCAATGATGAGTCCAGATATCAATGATGAGTCAAGATATCAATGATGAGTCAAGATATCAATGATAAGACAAGATATCGATGATGAGACAAGATATCAATGATAAGACAAGATATCGATGATGAGTCAAGATATCGATGATGAGACAAGATATCAATGATGAGTCAAGATATCAATGATAAGACAAGATATCAATGATGAGACAAGATATCGATGATGAGACAAGATATCAATGATGAGTCAAGATATCGAAGATGAGTTAAGATATCAATGATGAGTTAAGATATCGATGATGAGTCAAGATATCGAAGATGAGTTAAGATATCAATGATGAGTTAAGATATCGATGATGAGTCATGATATCAATGATGAGTCAAGATATCGCTGATGAGTCAAGATATCAATGATGAGTCAAGATATCGCTGATGAGTCAAGATATCAATGATGAGTCAAGATATCAATGATGAATCAAGATATCAATGATGAGTCAAGATATCAATGATGAGACAAGATATCAATGATGAGTCAAGATATCAATGATAAGACAATATATCGATGATGAGACAAGATATCAATGATGAGTCAAGATATCGAAGATGAGTTAAGATATCAATGATGAGTTAAGATATCGATGATGAGTCATGATATCAATGATGAGTCAAGATATCGCTGAAGAGTCAAGATATCAATGATAAGACAAGATTACGATGATGAGTCAATATATCAATGATGAGTCAAGATATCAATGATAAGACAAGATATCAATGATGAGACAAGATATCGATGATGAGACAAGATATCGATGATAAGACAAGATTACGATGATGAGACAAGATATCGATGATGAGACAAGATATCAATGATGAGTCAAGATATCGAAGATGAGTTAAGATATCAATGATGAGTTAAGATATCGATGATGAGTCATGATATCAATGATGAGTCAAGATATCGCTGAAGAGTCAAGATATCAATGATGAGTCAAGATATCAATGATGAGTCAAGATATCGCTGATGAGTCAAGATATCAATGATGAGTCAAGATATCAATGATGAATCAAGATATCAATGATGAGTCAAGATATCAATGATGAGACAAGATATCGATGATGAGACAAGATATCGATGATAAGACAAGATATCGATGATGAGACAAGATATCAATGATGAGTCAAGATATCGAAGATGAGTTAAGATATCAATGATGAGTTAAGATATCGATGATGAGTCATGATATCAATGATGAGTCAAGATATCGCTGAAGAGTCAAGATATCAATGATAAGACAAGATTACGATGATGAGTCAATATATCAATGATAAGACAAGATATCAATGATAAGACAAGATATCGATGATGAGTCAAGATATCAATGATAAGACAAGATATCAATGATGAGACAAGATATCGATGATGAGACAAGATATCGATGATAAGACAAGATTACGATGATGAGACAAGATATCAATGATGAGTCAAGATATCAATGATGAGTCATTATAACCGCAGCACTTTGGGTGTTGACTTGAATACGGTTTGCTACGGAAGACAATAGCTGAGTCATTGTGGCCTGGGCTGCCGTGTGGACGGTCAGCGAGTGATTCAAAGAGCATTGTAGTACCATCTGTTTACGGGAGCAAAGGAGGTGAAGGTGGGGCAAGGGGTTAAAGGTAGAGGTCGGTTATACTCGACGCGATGAGGTTAGGACGAAAAGGGTGCAGATTTATATTGTTGAACACGAGAGAACATGAAGAAAACAAAATGATATGTCTTCATGTGGATAGAGGCAAGTATGTGTATGGGATATATTGTATACAATTTAACTGAATTAGTAACATCTAGTGTTATTGTTGTTATCGTTGATTATTGCTTATGATAGATTGAAATTAATATTAGTTAACAGTGAAAGTAACACAGATATTAATTAGATGTAATCTATGATAATAGAGATTAATTATAATATCCGCCACCTTTATAAAATGTAACTTAAATGTAAATAAAATTGTATTAATTATAATTGGTAGATAAATAAATTAGTAAGATAAATATTTAGTTAAAAATTGCAAAATTTATCTTGTAAATTAAAGAAAGGAAAAAGAGATACACAATTATATTTTATTAATTCCTTAGTCTCTCACCAACTTTATATTTCTATTACTTCATCCCTATATCTTTAGATCTATTACCTCACCTCTTTATCTTTATCTCAATCTTATCTAGATCACCTCTATATCCTCCTCACAATTATAAAATCCACTCTATCTTATCATCTACAGAACTACAACCTCTTCTATATTACTCTCTTCTCCCACACTCCTCTATCTTACAACTATATATTGTATACTCCTCTATCTTACAACTATATATTGTATACTCCTCTATCTTACAACTATATATTGTATACTCCTCTATCCTACAACTATATATTGTATACTCCTCTATCTTACAACTATATATTGTATACTCCTCTATCTTACAACTATATATTGTATACTCCTCTATCTTACAACTATATATTGTACTCCTCTATCTTACAACTATATATTGTATACTCCTCTATCTTACAACTATATATTGTATACTCCTCTATCTTACAACTATATATTGTATACTCCTATATCTTACAACTATATATTGTATACTCCTCTATCTTACAACTATATATTGTATACTCCTCTATCTTACAACTATATATTGTATACTCCTCTATCTTACAACTATATATTGTATACTCCTCTATCTTACAACTATATATTGTATACTCCTATATCTTACAACTATATATTGTATACTCCTCTATCTTACAACTATATATTGTATACTCCTCTATCTTACAACTATATATTGTATACTCCTATATCTTACAACTATATATTGTATACTCCTCTATCTTACAACTATATATTGTATACTCCACTATCTTACAACTATATATTGTATACTCCTCTATCTTACAACTATATATTGTATACTCCTATATCTTACAACTATATATTGTATACTCCTCTATCTTACAACTATATATTGTATACTCCTATATCTTACAACTATATATTGTATACTCCTATATCTTACAACTATATATTGTATACTCCACTATCTTACAACTATATATTGTATACTCCACTATCTTACAACTATATATTGTATACTCCTCTATCTTACAACTATATATTGTATACTCCTCTATCTTACAACTATATATTGTATACTCCTCTATCTTACAACTATATATTGTATACTCCTATATCTTACAACTATATATTGTATACTCCTATATCTTACAACTATATATTGTATACTCCACTATCTTACAACTATATATTGTATACTCCACTATCTTACAACTATATATTGTATACTCCACTATCTTACAACTATATATTGTATACTCCTCTATCTTACAACTATATATTGTATACTCCTCTATCTTACAACTATATATTGTATACTCCTCTATCTTACAACTATATATTGTATACTCCCCTATCTTACAACTATATATTGTATACTCCTCTATCTTACAACTATATATTGTATACTCCTCTATCTTACAACTATATATTGTATACTCCTATATCTTACAACTATATATTGTATACTCCTCTATCTTACAACTATATATTGTATACTCCACTATCTTACAACTATATATTGTATACTCCTCTATCTTACAACTATATATTGTATACTCCTATATCTTACAACTATATATTGTATACTCCTATATCTTACAACTATATATTGTATACTCCACTATCTTACAACTATATATTGTACTTCTATATCTTACAACTATATATTGTATACTCCACTATCTTACAACTATATATTGTATACTCCTCTATCTTACAACTATATATTGTATACTCCTATATCTTACAACTATATATTGTATACTCCTATATCTTACAACTATATATTGTATACTCCACTATCTTACAACTATATATTGTACTTCTATATCTTACAACTATATATTGTATACTCCTCTATTTTAATCTTTTCCCACTCTTAATCTCCACCTCTCTCTTGTCCTCCGTTTTATCTTCACCTGTAATTAACTCACCTATAAATATCTAAAAGTATTTCGCTACCTCTGCATTAAATATAGCATTCTTCTTACATTGATAAAGCTTCACAAACATAAGTATTCACCTTTTGCCACATGGGTTACAACACTTGCAAATTATTGATTATTTCTTTTAGATGATAACATTCATTTCCCTTGTTCATATCTATATTGCTTGGAAACTTAAACTGTATCAATAATAGAACTATTGTGGTTAAATATAGTTTGATGGGTACAGGCAGTCTTTGCACAACTCGAATGATTAGTGGATTGTTATGAGTTGATAAAGGAAAAAAATAGTAAATCAAATCCATCACCGTTAAAGCCTTCTTTTCAAAAGCTATGCGATAAACAAGCACCGGGGACGTTGCAGAAGCTCTCCCACACCACCAGGGGTATCGTGTGTACCTTACTATTGATGACCTTGATGAATCTCTCAAAGGTCAAGGCGAAGCGCTGGACAGGAGCATTTGTATAAATCTTCACACAAAGCTTTTTGTAGAAAAAATAGAATGTAGTTTGCATAGCTATTAAGGTAACAATAGACAGTAATAATATAATCTAATTGTATATTGTTGGTAATTAAATACACACAATGGCTCTATTGTTGAGTAAAATATCCTTAAATTAAATGATCTGTTTTCAATAGAAAAGTTTGCATTCAGGATTCTAAATATATTGATTATAAGTATTGATTCTTACAAATTGACATATTAATGTATAACTTAATATATTTAATATCATACAAGTATTTTATATACATCATTTATTAAAGCAAAATCTCGCTAAAACATAAAGAATTGCAAGCAAATGCATATTTAATGAGAACATGGCATATCCGAAATACTCATTTGAAGGTATTAAGCAATGTACCAAGAGCTGAGTTATCATTGATAATGATAAATAACACAGTAGTAGATATACATTCAATTATGTCAGTATATCTGTTATAAAAAAATGTATTGAATGGAATGATGCATAACACACAATTATATTAACAAGTACAATATCTATGTATAAGTTTCGAATAGAAATCTTATTATACCCTCAGACGCCATTAGATAATTCAACATATTGTTAAATCTATGCGATGAGCGTGAATCATCTTTTTGCATAAACGTATCATAAGACATGTTCCTTATTTGCAATTATCTCTACAAACCTAACGACCACATTTATTATTAACCCTACTCAATAGTGTTTATCTTCCTTACTAAACCTCGGCTATGTTCGTGAAGGTAACGGAGTTCATTCTGGGTTCATTGACGAGTATGAGACCTAGTAAGATCTACAAGGAGGGTTAGCTTAAGAGTAGGGTTAATGCTAGGGTTATATGCGGGTTAAGCAGTATTATATATAGTTTATAAATACGAATTGGAATGAGTAAATTTAAAAAATATATTTTATTGGGGAGAGGAATCATTTATTGTAAGTCAAGTAAGTAGGTATTTATTAAGTAGGTTTGTTAAGTAGGTATTTGTTAAGTAGGTGTTTGTTAAGTAGGTATTTGTTAAGTAGGTATTTGTTAAGTAGATGTTTGTTAAGTAGATGTTTGTTAAGTAGGTATTTGTTAAGTAGGTATTTGTTAAGTAGGTGTTTGTTAAGTAGGTATATGTTAAGTAGGTATTTGTTAAGTAGATGTTTGTTAAGTAGATGTTTATTAAGTAGGTGTTTATTAAGTATGTATTTGTTAAGTAGGTATTTGTTAAGTAGGTATTTGTTAAGTAGGTGTTTGTTAAGTAGGTATTTGTTAAGTAGGTCTTTATTAAGTAGGTATTTGTTAAGTAGGTATTTGTTAAGTAGGTGTTTGTTTGTTCCTTATAAAGTATTATTGTCAACAATCGTAAATATGATAAAAATTACAAAGCAATACAATTGAGTATAATATAAAATAAATAAACAACAATATTTTGAATAAACCTATAAATTATGTTTATTATTATATATTAATGCAGAAAGTAGATATTATTAACAACATTTCACATTAATTAGTAAAGATCTGTTATACCACATAATAGATCAAATACCACAATATAGAAATTAATGTATTATTAAATATTGGATTTATTGGTCAATTCTAATATATTGCATTAGTTAAGGATTGTTTAATTTGATATACATGTAATATTATTGATTATTAATGTTTAATAATCAATTATATGTAAAGTAAGTTGTTGTAAATTCATATTTATGCAATTTTATGTTTGTTTAATATATTTAAATAATATCATTCTTAAACAGGTGATTTAGAGCTTATGTTTACTTAAAATAGAATACAAAAAATAGTCAATTAATAACAATAACACATGTGTATGATTAAATAACAATTGGCAGCATATTTAATACAATAATTATACAATACTTTAATTATATTTGTATATATACACAATCTGAATATTTGTGACATTATTGCAAAATATGATGGTATTTTTAATTCATGTACAAATTAATAATTAAATAATAGTGAAAACTTAAAAAGAACATGTTATTTCATTTTTAGAAAATAATTATATTGTTTGTAGAATGCACAAAGATTATTCACAAAATAATAATTCATATTTAAAATGTATATATTTAGATGTTATATAATATAATCAATCATTTTATGATAGCTGCGGAGGTGGAATAAATGTATAAGTAATTTAACTAGAAAGTGAAATATGTTTCATAATAATATCATACTCTCTTATCTTTAACATCAAATATACATAGAAAAAAGAGATTGTATTACTTCATCCTATATTACATTGACCATTAATAAGTTAGCTGATGGAATAAGCAATGTTATAAACCATTCATATTAATTGTATATCCATATTCAAGACTATCATTTATAGTAAATATTTTAAACAGTTATTAAAATTATTAAATTAATATTATCTAAACTAAATTGTTATTTAATATTGACCTTTATCAAATTTATAAGTCTATATATAATATAAATATATACAATATATATAAATATATTAATATTTTGATATAGAACTATTGCTGTATAGTTATGTAATCTTGTAATACAACAATATTAGTATAATGTATAATATAATAATACAATGTACACTATATAATGTAATAATACAGAGTATAATATATTAGTATTGTAAAATGTAATAATAAATTAGACTATAAGAGGTTTGCAAATTGAACCTTCATAACTTGAATCTGTATGTCATCTGATAATTTTGGCACAATGATAATAGTTTTCATAATCTGTTGGTTGTACAAATTATAATATATATATATTCAATAGTAATAGTAGTAATAGTAGTAGTAGTAGTAGTAGTAGTAGTAGTAGTAGTAGCAGTAGTAGTAGTAGTAGAAGTAGTAGTAGCAGTAGCAGTAGCAGTAGCAGTAGCAGTAGCAGTAGCAGTAGCAGTAGCAGTAGCAGTAGCAGTAGCAGTAGCAGTAGCAGTAGCAGTAGCAGTAGCAGTAGCAGTAGCAGTAGCAGTAGCAGTAGCAGTAGCAGTAGCAGTAGCAGTAGCAGTAGCAGTAGCAGTAGCAGTAGCAGTAGCAGTAGCAGTAGCAGTAGCAGTAGCAGTAGCAGTAGCAGTAGCAGTAGCAGTAGCAGTAGCAGTAGCAGTAGCAGTAGCAGTAGCAGTAGCAGTAGCAGTAGCAGTAGCAGTAGCAGTAGCAGTAGCAGTAGCAGTAGCAGTAGCAGTAGCAGTAGCAGTAGCAGTAGCAGTAGCAGTAGCAGTAGCAGTAGCAGTAGCAGTAGTAGTAGTAGTAGTAGTAGTAGTAGTAGTAGTAGTAGTAGTAGTAGTAGTAGTAGTAGAAGTAGTAGTAGTAGTAGTAGTAGTAGTAGTAGTAGTAGTAGTAGTAGTAGTAGTAGTAGTAGTAGTAGTAGTAAGAGTAGTAGTAGAAGAAGTAATTATATAACCTGTGACAGTATCCAATGAGCTTGCTTTTCATTTTCAACGAATTTCGACTCAAAACGCTCATCGTGAAGCATTGCCTGGAAGAAAGTTAAAATATAATGTATGAAGATATATTTATTTCATCCACTAATTCCATACTATTGATTTTGTCTCTGTATAATTAATAATCTAATGCACTAAAGGTCTAGATAATTAACAAAGCATGATAGAAAATATAATAAAATATCAGGTATCATCGTAATAATACTATTGTGGGTATAGAATAATATTTATAACTCATATTTTATATATAAATATATATATATAAATATAAACTAAAGATTATAAATTAATTTTTGATTGCATTACATTTTATTAACATATATATGAATCTTCTTATAAAACACAATATATATTTTTATATAATGTAGATTTATAAAATATTATTTATTTGGATTTAATATTAATATTAAGCATGATAGAAAATAGTATATGATATCATAAACATACCATTAATAAGTATATATGTATATATAAGTGTATATATAAGTATATATATAAGTATATAAGTATATATGTATATATAAGTATATATATAAGTATATATATATAAGTATATAAGTATATATGTATATATAAGTATATACATATATATAAGTATATATGTATATACTAAGACTTCGTGGTATATACATTAATAAAATGTTTTCTATATATTCTGGAACAATGGGTTTGATGTTTGTAATGTAAAAGTGTACAACTCAGAAGATAATTGGGACACTTCTTTAACAGATAACTCATAATAGAATCCACAGTACAATTATAACCTAATTCTACTAATTACTATTCTATGAATATGCTTAAAGATAATCTATCAAAGTGAACATCAAATAATCTACTTAATAAAAGAACAATGACTAAATAGTATTGGGATTAATATAAATATCACAGTATGATTACAATATAAAGTTATAAGCAAATCTATAGATATTACAACTAACCCAATGTGGGCTATTTAATTAATTTCAAATTATTCATTCATAATAAAATGAATATAAAAGTTTCGATTGTCAAATAAGAAGTAAATAGGATTAAGGTAATAACAACAGATTACAGGTAGCATATATTGTCTCTACAGATTTAACAAAGATATTTGATATCGTAAATATTGTATTACAATTTTATGTGAACTGCTGAGGGTAAACAACATATAAAATGAAATGATATAAGCGATACAAATATAGATCCAGTAAAATGGAAATACATGATAGAATGAAGTGTTATATGATAGGTTATAGGTTAATTAGTTAGGGACAGGCACTGATAATTATAGAGCTTGGAGGAGAGTGGTTAATAGTGGAGTAAATATATGTGGTGTATTAGAGATATATGTAGTGAGAGGAAGGGAAATAGGTACACAAAGAAGTAAGAACATAGATGGTTAAGAATAAGATAAATAGGTAGTGAATGAAAAGAAGATAATTAAAGAGATATAGGGGAGGAGAGGGAAATAAATATAAAAAGGTAATAGAATGAGAAAAGTATAGGATAGGGAAAAGGAGATAGGTTAAAGAATAACAAAGAGGTGAAAAGGAAATTGGAGGAAAAGATGGCTGAAGAGTGGAAAGAAGAAGATAAGATAGAGAGGAAGATAAGATAGAAAGAAGTAGATAAGATAGAAAGAAGAAGATAAGATAGAGAGGAGAATAGAGCAACATGATATAAAGGAGCATATATACCTGGATACACTGAACTGCGAGCATCTCCAGTCGAGGAACATTAGACTCTAAGGCAATCTGCGAAGCGTATAGTAATCTCTCTCTGGATAAGCAAAGGAAATTCAAGTTACATGAAGTTTATCCTAAAATATAGTTTTTCTAAATAGCGTTTTATGCTAAAAATGATTTGTTAGTCAAATAAATTAACTGACTCAATGTAATGACATTTTATATAAAAAAATATATATATAAATATAAAATATAATTATAAATTAATTTTTGATTGCATTACATTTTATTAACATATATATATATATGAATCATATTATGAAAATAATATATATTTTTATATAACGTAGATTTATAAAATATTATTTGGTGTGCATTAAATCATTTTATTTGGATTTAATATTAAAATCATTCAGAATAAATCCAAGATAGCAATAATATAATAGAATCATTTAAATTAAATATATTTAGATTAATATATTTAATAACAACTATGTGTTTAAATAATTATTTAATTACGTTCATATATAACCTTAACTGGTGAGGTTCTGCAGCATCGGAGACAAATTTATCATTCAATAATTCTAAATAATTAAGACAATCAATTATAAAATAATTAAACAATATTAATGAACATAATACAACATTATGGTTTGTATATTAAAAATAATTAAATTTAGATTCTCCAAAAATATATATATTATAATATGAAATATATTAAGTTGACTTCAATATTTTTGAATTCATATTATATACCTATATTTATTACTTAATATTACAACGTTATCATAGTATATTAAGAATAAATGTTTATTATAAACTTTAAAATTAATAATTCATGACAATAAAAATCCTAATTATTATAAGATGGTATCATAACTATAAATAAATAGGATTGTATTATAAACTAAATCATTAATTAATTTAATCATAATTGTAATATAAATACATTTAACATTTTATTATATATAAAATTACATAAAAGATGTTATATTGTAATATTAATTATATGTTACCTAAAAGATGTTATATTGTTATATTAATTATATGTTACCTAACACATCTTGACATGTTTTATGAATTCTAGTTTTTCTTAATTGGTGAGCATCTTTAGCTAATTCATTTAGACGATTTTCAATAGATTTATTTGACATCGTATATAAACAATACATATACAAATAATAACAGTATGTAGTCTTTAAATCTCGATTAAAACATATAAATACGCTCTTAATAATATAATAATTATATAATATAATATCAAGATATTAATATACAAATTAAATTTGAAATACACAATATATTTCAAAATAAAATTTCAGAGATATGTTTTACTGTTAATTGAAAAACTATGAGTTATTTGGAATAGATTAAGAGATATGATATATTATTATTAGTTATAATTATATATACAATTTCAATGTTAAGTAAAATGTTGTGGTATGTATATAATTAAAAATATAAGTTTTATAAATTATAATATTATGTAAAATATCTAGTCAATATCATGTGATAATAGAGAAGATAAATAATTAAATTTAAATTTATTAGATCTTGAAAAAAACTAAATTATTATTTTATTTTATTTAAACTTATTTAATCGTATTTATAAAATCTAATACTGATACATATTTATATGTATGAATGTGTGTGTGTGTGTTTGAATAAAATTTCATTAGATAATTTCAAATGTATGAGCAGTTCATTAAAAACACGACCTTGGGAGGTATATTTAGTATGTATTGTAAACATATTATATATGACAGATTTAAATTTATTACTAACATCTAATACCATTTGATTTTTACCTCATTGATTATTGGTTCTGTATTAAAATGCAAAACTATAGGAGATAAGCATTATAATACCTAAGTTAGAACTAATCTATCATAAATAGTATATACTAATTATTATAGATTAATTATTTAAAGTATTTCAATTATTTTAAATGGATGACTTGCCTGAAACAATTCATAAACAAATAAGTTAGGAGGTTAAAATTAAATAAATAATAAAAAATATATAAAAAAAGTATTACAAATTTAGTAGTACCATAGTATTGCAGCCTAGTGCAGTTCATATATTCTATATGCTGGGTGTTAGTGTCATAATATTGCAGCCTGGTGTAATTAATATATTCTAAATATTGAGTGTTAGTGCATTTTATTCGCAATTATCGATATCGAATATTTTATGTATATATTTATATTTATATATGTTACAAATTTGCGGGTGTGAACATACCCAAGCATCACATTTATTTTCATAAATTCCACTCATACTCATACAAATATTGAAACCCCTTCCTTATATAATATATAGTATATATAGTACATTAACCATTATATATTTAGTACATTAGTGTAGTTATGTACACTTACTTTGATCTTTAGTGTTAATGTATATTAGTCAAACACAAACCCGAATCAATAACCAAATCCAAACCTAAACCCAAAAAAAACCTAAATGCAAACATTATAATTATAAAAGCCTGACATTAAATTAATTTTAATTATTTTTCAAATCCAAACCTAAAACTAATCCGAAACCGAATTATAGTATATGCACATAACCCGGTATCAAACTTATATTATATTAAAAAAAAAGCTACATAGTCAAAAACCAAAAACTAAACCTAAACATTATAATTAGAATGTATGAACATATAGCCCAAACCTAAAACTAATCCGAAACCGAATTATAGTATATGAACATAACCCGGTATCAAACTTAAATTATATTAAATTAAATTATATTAAAATCTTTAGTGTTAATGTATATTAGTCAAACACAAACCCGAATCAATAACCAAATCCAAACCTAAACCCAAAAAAAACCTAAATGCAAACATTATAATTATAAAAGCCTGACATTAAATTAATTTTAATTATTTTTCAAATCCAAACCTAAAACTAATCCGAAACCGAATTATAGTATATGCACATAACCCGGTATCAAACTTATATTATATTAAAAAAAAAGCTACATAGTCAAAAACCAAAAACTAAACCTAAACATTATAATTAGAATGTATGAACATATAGCCCAAACCTAAAACTAATCCGAAACCGAATTATAGTATATGAACATAACCCGGTATCAAACTTAAATTATATTAAAAAAAAAGCTACATAGTCAAAAACCAAAAACTAAACCTAAACATTATAATTAGAATGTATGAACATATAGCCTGCAATAAAATTTATTTTAATATATTAATAAAAACCTACCAGACCAAACTTAAACGTAAACCCAAATACTATAATTATAGTATATGAACATAGCCTGACATTCAACTTATAATAATTCATTCATAAAATGCCTACACAGAACAAAATCAATATCCAAACCCATCCCCAAATATTATAATTATAGTATAAGAATAATAATTATTCAATAATAACTAAATAAAATTAATAATCTATCATTATATATAGCAATAGTAATATATATATATATATATATATATATATATATATATATATATATATTGTTTATGGTAAGTTAATATGCCAATCTTTAAAACTGTTTTAGATTTACTATTTTAAATTTCAAAAGAATTAAGTGTAATTATGATAAGTTTAATTTTCCATGTGAAAATAAAACATTTTAATTTTATGCTATAGAACTCTAAACTAAAACCCGAACTAAACTTCGGAAATTGTAAATATAATTTCTTTACATTAATTTGTATTATATATACAATTTCATAGCATTAAGATATTAAAGATATATTTGACTTATGCAGCGAATTTCTTATATTTCCAATGGATGCTCATATTCTCTTTAGATTATTTTAATATTTTCAGTAATTTTAATATCTAAGATCATTTTAATTTGTATAATTTTTTTTAATATTTAAATTACTAATTAACATTTATTTTTAATAAAAATTTAAATATGATATTTTAATATTTTCATAATTTTAATACAATCTAAAATATTATTAAAGAAAATTATTTACTTCTAAATGATTATGTTTCTACTCCAAACATATTTAATAATGCTTATATATTTATCTAAAGAATATTTGGCATGGTTACCATTATAAATTTATATTATAATATATTATATATATGAATATTGTATATAGTAATATATGTAATATATATATTAAACAA
>OZ038315.1:35144592-35164592 GCA_964035775.1 Osedax frankpressi | reverse complement strand
ACTACTACTACTACTACTACTACTACTACTACTACTACTACTACTACTACTACTACTACTACTACTACTACTACTACTACTACTACTACTACTACTACTACTACTACTACTACTACTACTACTACTACTACTACTACTACTACTACTACTACTACTACTACTACTACTACTACTACTACTACTACTACTACTACTACTACTACTACTACTACTACTACTACTACTACTACTACTACTACTACTACTACTACTACTACTACTACTACTACTACTACTACTACTACTACTACTACTACTACTACTACTACTACTACTACTACTACTACTACTACTACTATAGTAGTAGTATACTATAGTTAGTAGTAGGAAATATATATTCAATAATATATATATATATATATATATATATATAAATATATATTATGATTCGTTTATCGAACAGTATATATTCCTAAAATATTCATGGTCGACTAGAACTGTTTTTGGTAATTATATAATACATCATATATACAGATTAAATTAAATTAAGTAGAGTATCAAGTAAATAGTAATCAAATACTATATGCAATCAACTTTATATATAACATTATCGATTATAATAAATTTATATAATATATCTAATAAATAGTTCAAATTCATGCCTAAAATGCAAATCAACAATAAACAAATCCTTTAAATTTATGAACGAATATAAATATGAAGACATGGCTTGCATACATAACACATATTCAATGAAGTCTGTAGCCTGCAGTGGTAAATGTTATATTCTTCTACAATTACATTATGAAGAGCCTATCGATACAATAACATTTATCGACTTGCGTTCTAAAATGGTTTGTATTTTAGATATAAATTAGTATTTGTTATTATAAATTAATTGAATCATGAATATACAAAGGAAACCAAAAATAGTTTACTCAGACTAATTTGAGGCATTTTTTCATTATTCTAGTATGTACGTATTCATGAGATTTTTTAACTAGACTAAATAACATTATTTAAAAAATATTCATCAACTAGCATTTTTAACTGATTTATTATATATTAAATATTATAAACCATAAATTCTATCATAAGAATCTTTATATATATTCTTTTACGTAAAATAATGTGACTATTTTAATGTGACTAATTAAATATGTGACTATAATAATATGACTAATTTAACACCAATATCCAGTAGAACAAGGTGTCAAAATAACGTCTTTAAAACCCAACCATTTGTCATGAGTTTAACACCTTCGAAGTAAATTCCGTCATTTATAACTAATAACAATATCGTATAGTATAATAAATGTTAAGATAAGATAAATAGAGCATATTGAATATTGAACTATATGACAATTTTAATAATTTGAATATAAATATTTTTCAGATATTGTAAACTAAGAAAATATTTATGTGTCTAACTCATTACAAAGTATTTAACACCTATACATTTATCATGAGTTTAAGACATTTAATTAAAATCAAGATTATATAACTACTAACAATATTTTATATTATAATTAATACTAATATATTATATATATAGTAGATTGAATATTGATATTATATTATAATTTAAATAATATCGATAACAATATTTTTCAAAAGTTGTAAACTCTTAACATTTCTAATGAGTTTCTAATTCATTACAATATAAGGTATTTAACATTATACTTTTAGTATGATTTTAAAACCATTGATATACATCCAGGTTATACAACTAATAGAGGAGTATAATATAATTAATAATAATATAAGATACATATAGTTTATTAAAAATTAATATTATAATATAATTTAAATAATTTCGATAGGAATATTTTTAAATATTGTAAACTCATAAAATGATTTACAAATTGTTACTCATTTTAATCAAACATGTTTAACACCTATACATCTATCATGAGTTTAAATAGTTGATGTTTAAAAAGTAATTATATATAGTTATTATTTTAATAATAATAGAAGCTAAATATAAATTTATATCACACGAAACTATTATACAAATATTAAACTTGTTTTATAATTTTTATATATCAATTGAAATAAGTGTTTGAATCTCGTATATGTGAAGACATTAATAAAAATCATATATACTTTTTATCATATAAAATATTGTTCGTTGAAGTTTTTTTTTGATGAGCTTAATTAAATCCGGAATAAGCAACATTTACCATACTTCAACAAAATAATATATATTATTAATATTAATATTTCTACAATTATAGAATAATAGTATCTGCTAATTAAATATCATGTATTATGAGGATATGCAGCGAAAATAAATTAGATAATTTATCATATATATTCATATTTCAAACATTTTTTAAATGATCACAAAATCTTAGCATATATTCTATAAATAGAGTTATTATTGTAACTATATCTATAGTTATTATTTTTGGAGAAGGCCAACATTGGCTCAATGGATTTTTTTTATAAATTAAACATATTAAAGAACTCAATTTTATATTCATAAAGGTTATTATAATATTCAATATTTATTATATTATACATTTCGAATAATCTAAATGTCATGTGTATCCTATTATTATATAAGAGAATGTATTATATTAAATATTATTAATTAAATATTTTTAATATATTAAATATTAAATATTATATTAAATACAGAATTTTGCTTATTTTGGTAATTAATAATAGTATTACATTTTTTTAATAAATGAATAATTATTCATGAGCATATATACATAATATAATTAATTACACGTTTATATAAATAAATTGTACTTATAAGAAAACACCATTTGACATGAAAGACCAATTCCAATTATTCAATATTTAATTTTTAGGTTAATACGTTTATTATGTATTTTTTATCAACATTTTAATTTGACTGAATTTAAATTCATAAAATAATGCAATTAGATTGAAAATTAATAATATGTATTTAAAGTTATATTTTATTATTTTATTCATCATTCATTTTCATTGTATACAAAGCGTTAAGTATTGTAGATAATTAATGTGGACCCACTCATAATATCAAATGTATCCAATGTTATAAATTGTAATTACATTTTATTATAACTATTTATTATAACTATAAATAAATAAATATCTATAATTAGGCTTCAGCTATTGATTAAATATTAAATTTTATAATTAATACAAATACAAATATTTGATATGTTATTAAACCCAGGCTACAATTTATTAGTTAAAAAATAAAAATGTGCTCTAGTTTCTATAACCACAGTTTTGTGAACATCAACTACTGTTTTTAAAACCGTAGCCTGTTGTAACTTGTAGGTTACAAAAAGAGTAGCGAAGTAACCTTTTGTAACTTGTCTCACATTATAAATAGAGTAGTGGCATACCCTATTTAAGAAATAGTTCATCATAATCTATTTACTGTATGAATATTTAATTAGAAAGTTATGTTTAAGAATTTTCATATTAATAAATTATAGGTATAAGTTATATAATTTGATGAATACCTTACATTTTACTATTTTTATTTATAATTTATGAAAAAAGATCGTTATTCTATAAATAAATAAATATACAAAGTTAAATCAATATTTATTTTCCAATTTTGTTATATTCGCCTCTATCACCTTTTCCTATTATAATCATAATAACAATTTAACTATCAGTTAAATATTTAAATAATAAATATAATTAATATATTTAATTATATTCTTAAAATAATTCACTAAATATTTATTTAAATCTATTTTATAATAAGTCAATCTATTTAATCATACACACATTTTGTGAAATATTACTAGATATTATAGTTACTACTATGATATAAATGTATTTTCTAAATTAAATGTTTATTTTAAAGTAAATGCATATTTTATAGGCACATACAACTTTTGAATTCGTGTGTTATTTTAATTCGAAACATCGAAAATTCAAAACGTCTGTATTGAATTTCTGGATCACGTTTGCAGAGGTCCAGAGAAATAAGTAAAAGTTGGCCAGGCCCAAAAATCATTGAAAGAAAATTTTACTTTTTATGCGTATATTTAATAGTATTTATATGGTTGAGTATATGAAATACTCACAAGTATGGAATCAGATCCGTTCACATATCAGACTATATACCATATGATATTGCTTCATATTGTATTATATGATACATTTATCTTTCCTACCTGTGGTGAATTCACGTATTTCATATACTCAATCAAACAAATAATATTCACGTATATAAGAATAGGATGAGGTACTACATAAAAAATACAATATAAATGTATATTAATAGTGACTCATATTAAATCATGCATAAAATGCAAGAAATTATGAAATTAGATAAACAAAGACAGTTATTTATTACTAAAATAAAATAAAATAAATATACTATGATCACAAATAATCTTAAAAAGAAATCTTTGTTCTTAAATTTAATATATCCTTAATTAAAATAAATTTATTATAATTTTAAATAAAATTAACATGTACATTGTTTTGTAATAACTTATTATTGTCCTATATTGTAGGATTAATTGTCCTATATTGTCCTATTGTAATAACTTATTATTGTCCTATATTCTATTGTTTATAATGAGATTCTGGTTTATAATTTTACATTTATAAATATAATTACCTATTAAAACATTTAATTAAACTAATTATCAATTTACATATATTACTTTGTATATTTGCGATTAATGAAACAATGTAATAATATATACAATATACATAAATAGCTTAATTTTAATGTTAGAAAGTTTAAAAAATAGTCGAAGAATAAGAATAAGATTTATTCACATATATGATAAATAGAATAACGAGTGAGAAGTTTTGGTCAACATATTTTAAATATGGAAGACGCGGCAAATTAAAAATAACACCGTTTCATTAACATACAGTTTTTATTTTTACAAAACCTTATTCATAAATATTTATTAATGTTTGTTTAGTATAAACTTAGTTTAAATTAGCTGTATTCAAATATTTTATAATATATATCATTATATATATATATATAAATAAAGAGAATTAATTTATATTCACATCACATATGCAATGTAGTAATGTTTAGTGATTTTTCATAGTTACTTAATTAATATTTAAACTAATTTAATTTGCATGAATTCAAATGAATTTGAGTAATTCTATTCATAAAAAATTATCTTTTAAATAATGAATTTATCACAAAACTTACAAAATAATATTGTAAATAATGATTATTGTATAGAAACTATACCAACTTATAATTATAACTTCAATACATATTAAATTCTTATCAAATATAGAAGTGCTAGTAATCGGTGAATTCACTTATAAAGTACATTGTTTGTATGATTGGAATTACGTAACATATGAAGTTAATTATTGAGATGAATACTTAAACTGAAAGAGTTTTAACATATTGCCATGTATTAGTTACACATATAATTGAAGGTATTAGTAACAGATGTCTGTTAGAATATGAATACAGAATATGTTACATATTTATTCTTAATTGTAAATATTGTCGTTGCTATAAAAAATACAATGTTTGAATTAACAAATAAATATTTTATATAAATTATTATTTAAAATAATATTATAAAAATTGTATAAAGATAAATATGTATCTATATTTATATACAGGAAACATTAATTATATGGATATATATATAATGTGTTATCGATTATAATTTCCCAATCCATAACTATGTTATATATGATACTTAAAAATTTAAATAATAAATAAAAATTGAATACTAATTCATAAATAATTTTAATTTTATAATTAACATCCTTAAACAATTCCAATTTTTTGTAATGTTACATCCATTAAAATACATATTATAAAGTCTATAAATATATATCTGTTTACCATTTTTAATATATAATTTGTTGTATAATTATACTTATAATTATGCTATATTTTATATTATTGAGTTTTACTATATTATTATATTAGTTAACTAAACAATTTAACAGAATTAATACATACAAATATATACAACAGACAAACTAATATTAGAAAAATATGATTATTATTTTCGTAATTGTTACCATAAAAAAGAAATTTATATAATACACAATTATTAATTTATTATAACTTTAATCATTATTCTAGATTTATCTTGGTTGCAAATATTTAAAAATATTGTTTTTTATTTGTATTAATAATATAATGATACATATCAATCAACTTATTTCGCTATGTATATTACATTTTATATGAATTTAATCATACAATTTCATACAACGTTATAATATTTTACGGTGACTAAGTATTTCCTAAATATATATTATTGAATCATCCTCGGAGATCTGCAATGCTAATGATACAAAGTAGATTTAATAACTTGTAATGTCTAACACGAATGCAAATGTAAGGTATGTAATACCTAAACATTTGTAAGATGTTACATACCAAAAGAAAGTTATTGAACACCTATATATTTGTAAGGTATTCAACGCATATACATTTTATAGGTATTCAACACCTACGCATATGTAACGTATTAAACACCTATTTGTAAGGTATTCAATACCTATATATTTGTAAAATGTTTATCATTTATAAATATAATTTCTTCAAAACTTACAACAATTATAATCGATGTAACTTTTACTACGGTTTACTACAGTTTAATAAATACTGTTAATACTTATAACTTATAACACGTTATTTTGATACCTAGTTTATTGGTTATTTATGTAATTTAATTTTTAATTATTATTTCCTTAATTTTTATTTATTACGTCATACATATTATATATATATACATATATATTTATATAGTTATATAAATAGCATATTAAATTGCATAGCTTAATTCATTTATTTATAATATTATCAATTATTTACATACAATAATAACAGTATCTTAATAATTAGATTTGTAAAAAATAAACAAGTAAGAAAGTTTATAGATTTATATTAAAAATAAATAGTTGTATTTTTAAAAATATTAATTTTTTAAATGTGTATGAATATTTTTCAAAGCTAGATAAAATAGATACAATACTTATTATATAATTTAGATATTAGTAATCTAGTTAGATTTTAATATATTTATTATATCTATCTTATCATATTTATATTGTTATTGTACTTAAATAAAATAAAAGAGTGAAATAATACATTTTTTAATATAAACTATATTGAAGAATTATTAATTAAAAATAATTAAATATAATTTTTATAAATACTGTCTCTTTTGATGAATTAAATATATCATTAAATAATTAGAAAAATAAACATTTTTAAGTATTATTGAATAATATGATACATGTCATACATACACATATACTAGATATATGAATGATACATTCATCATAATAGGAAACTCTTAATAATTAACTTATAAAGTTAACTTATTAACTTATTTGTTATTGTCTTTAGATTAAAGGCTTTTTTGAAAGATAAAAATTAATATAAAAATTAATATTATAAATCTGAAAAATAAAATAAATACACTCTAACATAATTCATTCTCTGAAATAGAAAGTATATATTTTATTTTATAAAATAAATTATATTAAATATAAAATATAAGAAAATATAAGAAATATAAAAAATTGTATAACTTTATATGCAGTTACATGTAGAAAGAAATTGTGAAGCTAAACATAAAGGCAAACATAGTAAACATAGCAATATACTAACAGGTTAGTTTCATTAAAAATTATTAATATTAATTTAAACAAATATAATTATATCATTATTATAGCATATTTAAAGTTCATAAGATTAGTAATTATAAGTATTCATATGTATAAATGTATTAAATGTATTAATAAATTACTGGTTTAAGTCCTGGTCAATATAATATTTGTTATTTTTCCAATCGTTACAATATTTTATGAAATTACATTTTTTATTAAAAGTCAACATCTTCTAATTTAATTGATGCTTTATCTTTATTATTATGATATAATTAATATAAATCCTATATTACTCGACCTTATTTGACCAATAGCGACCATGAAAAATATTAAAATACATATTATTATATACTACTATAAAAACTTTTTTTATAATCAAAAATTATATGGTTCTAGAATAAAATTTGTAATGACTTTTTGTAAAATTATATTAGATCTTCCAAGTATAATTCTGACAGTGTAAAAAATAATGGTATAATTCGATTTAGAAGATAGTAGTGCTTATAATTATATTAAATAAGTGTAATGCATTATAGGTAATAATATAAATTAATTATACACAGAAAATATATATAAAATTAATGTAATCAAATATTGTTCTGTTAAAATTTCAAATTGCAATCGGAACTCAATATTCAACGATTTTTTAAGAAATAACTGTAAATATATTTTATATATTATAACTATAAATATATACATATATATATATAAATATACTATACTATACTATACTCTATATATAAACACAACAAAAGCAATCCCTAAAACTATACGATGAGAATATTCACAACAAATAAATATTCTAAAAAAAGTGAAAAAACTTTAATTTTGTTATTAAAAAAAGTGTAATACAATTAATAGAATATTTATAAAATATAACCATATTTATAGAAAATTAAAGAATATATGAATTTTAAAGTATTACAGATGTAAAAGAATTATATAAATTGTAAAAAGTTTCCCATTAATAACTAATTATATAAATATCTATATAAGTATTCAATTTTTAATATTTAATAACAATTCGTTTTTTATATTTTATTTACATGTTTATATTTTAAATGATCTATTAGTATTTTATATTATGTACATTTTTAATTAATATTTACATATATACCATTACAATTCAATCATATGATATAAATTATATTTTCATATTTATATAATTAATAATGAAAATAAATGAAAACTGTATTGATTTTATATATCAACTATTAAAAATATAATATAGTTCATATAGTAAAGGGTTAAACCTTTACCTCCCAACGGTCGATGTTGAAATTCTCATTTTAAAATGCTTATATTAACCCTTTACCTCCCATCGATTAATAATAATAATACCGAATATAATAATAATACCCATAATATTAACCGTAATATTATTATTCAATGGTGTTATATTTTATTATCTAAATTAATTCTTCATTTTTAATCATTATAAATTTTGCTTAAAATATACGTATATTTATATATATATATGTATATATGTAACATTTTATTTTTTTTACTTCATATAAACATATTAATTAATATATAAGTAGTATATATATATATATATATATATATATATATATATATTGTAGAGGTTGATTATCTCTACTTGAGTAAATAAGATAATTAATTTAATAACGTTAGTTTATTTAGATAAAGTTTATAACAGTAACTTTTCAATAGTATACGTGGTGTCTTATATACATTATATATGCGTGTGTATATGAATGTGGTGTGTGTGTCGATATAAGACGTGTATCGACATGTATAGTATATTCGTGTGATGATATCAGCTAGTTATGTAATATCATAACAAACGCTGATATCATCGTGTCCAATAAATAGTGTACAGGAACTGATTGATTGATGACATAAGTATGCATAAGTGATGTATGCTTATATCATCTAGGTAGCGATATAGATCCCTACATAGCTCCCCCCAGTTTTGTACGCGTTTTCGGTGGTCGTCCTCTCCGGACGATTGGTGGCATCTTGAAATCATTGGCGAGGAATGCGGCTTTCAATCGGTCGATTGAAATGTTTTCGTCTCTTCCATTCTTTGATAATGTAAAATATTTCGGAGTACGCTTTAAAACTTTGTATGGACCGTCGTATACCCGTTGCAGTGGTGTTCTATGGGCATCGTTTCTTATGAAAACGTAATTTGTCTTTTTTAAAGTTTCCGATATCGTATGTCCTTTATTGTTTCCGTGAAAAGATGTAGGTGTTGCTCGTATTTTTGTCATGCTGTTTTTTATTCTTGAAAGGAAAACGTCTGTTTCTATTGTTGATGTTGGTGTTGATTCGAAGAATTGGCCCGGCAGTCTAAGTGTAGTGCCATATACTAGTTCTGAGCTGGAACATCCTAGATCTTCTTTAGGAACAGAACGAATTCCTAATAAGATTAAAGGGAGTTCATCGACCCAGTTGCTATTGTTGAGTTTAGCCTTCAGTGATGCCTTAAGTTGACGATGAAACCGTTCGATTATGCCGTTGCATTGTGGGTGAAAAGATGTAGTATTCTTCGTATGAATTCCAAGGTTATTTGCCAATTCATTCCATAATTGTGAAATAAATTGTCTTCCTCTGTCTGATGTAATATCCAACGGTAGACCAAAATGTGATATCCATGTTAATAAGGCTTTGCAGCATGATGTAGTTATTATATCTTTCATGGGGATAGCTTCAGGCCAACGAGTGAACCTATCGATGATGGTGAAATGGTATTGATTTTCCTGTGATTTTGGTAATGGTCCGACTATATCAACGTGAATATTGTCGAATCTTCGTGTTGCTGTATCAAATGTACTTAATGGTGTTTCAGTGTGAACTTGTATTTGGATTTCTGACAAGGTTCGCAAGTCTTTGCCCATTCAGTGCAATCTTTATTTACGTTAATCCATGTAAATCGTTGAGTTAAAAGTTTCCTAGTGGCTTTGATACCAGGATGTGACGTATTATGAAGTAAATCAAAAATGATGCGTTGGTATTTTGCTGGTACGATTGGTCTTAGTGAATTGTTGGTATTATCACAAATTATGTTGTTGTTTATTTTGATATTTTCCTTGTGTAATTTCATATATGATTGTACGGATGTGTCTTCTTTTTGTTGTCTCTCGAAATCAACGTATTGAAATATTTCTTTTGGCAATTCAATTTGATTAATATTCTCTATTTCAATGCGTGATAATGCGTCTGCTGCTTCGTTGTCGCATCCAGATATGTGTCTGATATCGCAAGTAAATTCTGAAATGAATGATAAGTGTCTTGATTGTCTTGGAGATTTCTCTGTTAGTGCTTTCAATGCTGTGGTTAGGGGTTTATGGTCTGTCTGGATGTGGAATGATCTACCTTCGAGAAAATATCTGAAGTGTCGGATTGCTTCGTATATAGCTAATAATTCACGATCGAATGTGCTGTATCGTGTTTGTGCAGGTGTTAATTTCCTCGAGAAGAATGCTAATGGGTATATTATTCCATTAATGTCTTGTTCCAAAGCTGCTCCCATTGCGATATCTGATGCGTCGACAGTTATTCGAGTTGTAGCATCCATTTGCGGATGGAATAATAGTGTTCTTTTCGCCAATATTTCTTTTGCTGCTGTAAAAGATAGTTTTAATTCGTTATTCCATTCAATTTCTTTTCTACCTTTTAAACATGTGTAAAGTGGTTTGAGTGTCAACGCGATATTCGGTAGGAAACGATTGTAAAAGTTGAGCATGCCTATGAATTTCTGCATTTGTTTTATGGTAATTGGTTGGGGATACTTGAGTATTGGTAGAATTTTCTCTTCGGCTGCTTGTATACCTTTTTCTTTAATAGTATGGCCCAGGAAGTTTAAACATGATTTTCCGAATAAACATTTTTCTTTATTTACGATCAAACCATTTTCGTTTAATTTTTGACATACCTGTCGTATGTGTCGACGGTGTTGCTTTTCGTTTTTGCTAGCTATAAGTATGTCATCCAGGTATACAAAAATAAAGTCTAATTCTTGCATTATATTGTCCATTAATCTTTGAAAGGTTTGTGCCGCATTTCTTAAACCAAATGGCATTTTAATAAATTCGAACAATCCAAAAGGTGTGACGACTGCTGTTTTTGGAATGTCTTCTATGTTCATTGGTACTTGATAATAACCTTTTGCTAAATCAATTTTAGAGAAAATTGTTGCGCCGTTTAAAGATGATGAAAAGTCTTGTATATGAGGTACTGGATAGCGATCTTATACTGTTTTGTTGTTTAGTTGCCTGTAATCACCGCATGGTCTGTATTCACCATTTGGCTTTTTAACCATGTGCAATGGAGAGGACCATGGGCTCTTTGATCTTCTGATAATTCCTTTAGTTTCCATCATTTTAAATTCACTTTTTGCAATTTTCAGTTGTTCTGGAGATAGTCTGCGAGATCTTGCATGGCATGGATGTCCTTCAGTATTGATAAAATGTGTGACGTCGTGTTTTGCATAATGTTGATCGGATTTGAAAACTAGGATTTCTGGAAATTCATTCAAAATGTTTTGGCATGAATTACTGTTCGTTATTGTATGTAGCGATAATGACTTGTTGTTTGATTTAGCTAATATGTTGTATCTAAAGTTGTCGATATTTATTAGTTTCTTACCGGGAACGTCGATTGCGAATCGGAATTTTCTAAGGAAATCATTGCCCATTATTGGTTTGGATACATCAGCGATGGTAAATCGAAATTTGTATATTTGTTGATTTATGTTGATAGTTAATTGCCGTGTACCGTATGCGTTAATTGATGAACCATTTGCTGCAACTAGTTGATGCGTTGGTTTGGTTCGAATGCGGTCTTGCTGTGTTGTAGGGAATACACTAACTTCTGCTCCAGTATCAACTAAGTATCGAATGTTAGTTGATTTATCCGTAACGTATAATAAATTGGTTGTTTGGCCGGATCCTTGTACATTGTGTAGAATTCGGCGTTCTTGGTTGTAGTTACATGGTTGTATGCATTTGATAGCTTTGTTGCCAAATCGTTTGTGGAAAAAACAATAATGTTGATTGTTTGTTGATTCTTCTAATTGTTTTCTTTGGAGTGTAGTCAGTGTATTAGCTTGTATTTGGCAGATATTATCGTTAAATGAAATAATTGAATCTGCTTTATCTGCTAATGCTGTTAATGAAGTTTCTTCGGAGCATATAGCCAATATACTACGGGTATGGTTTGGTAATTGACTTAAGAACATTTCTTTGAAGAGTGGAGTTTCTTCGTATTTTCCGTTTAGACGTCGCATATGATTGAGCAATTGGCTAGGGGTGTGATCGCCCAATCCGCTAAGATTTGCTAATTATTTTGCTTTGCTTGATTCGGATGGTTCTAGTAATTTACAAATAACATTTTTAAGGCTAACGTATTTGTCGTTTGTCGGAGGGTTTGTGATAACATGAATGATTTTACCAGCCAGTTCGTTTGATAGTGAAGATATGACGTAATTGTATTTTGTTGTGTCTACTGTTATGTGTGCGTTGCTGAACTGAGCTTCTGTTATTACGAACCATGCTGCTGCGTTTGTCTCCCATAATTGAGGTAGTTTGATCGAAACTGTTGAAACCGTGCTTGATGTAAGTTGTTGTTGAAGGTCAGAAGATGATGAAGGTTGCTGTGATTGTTGCTGTTGCTGTTGATGTTGCTGTTCTTCCTTCTGTGTTTCTCCCATTTTGCAGTGTTCGTTTAGGTGGAAATGGTTTTTTTTCACGTCCGGGTCACCAATGTAGAGGTTGATTATCTCTACTTGAGTAAATAAGATAATTAATTTAATAACGTTAGTTTATTTAGATAAAATTTATAACAGTAACTTTTCAATAGTATACGTGGTGTCTTATATACATTATATATGCGTGTGTATATGAATGTGGTGTGTGTGTCGATATAAGACGTGTATCGACATGTATAGTATATTCGTGTGATGATATCAGCTAGTTATGTAATATCATAACAAACGCTGATATCATCGTGTCCGATAAATAGTGTACAGGAACTGATTGATTGATGACATAAGTATGCATAAGTGATGTATGCTTATATCATCTAGGTAGCGATATAGATCCCTACAATATATATATATATATATATATATAACATTTACTTTCATATTAGTTAGAGAAATTGTACAAACTTGTAAAGCATGCACTATGGTGTGGAATCAAAGAAATACTTTAATAGACAATGATTGTTTATTAGATGGTAAATATTATTACATAACATATATATATATGTATATATATATATATATATATATATATATATATAAATTTTATTCTCAAGTCATCATATCTTTGTAACATAAAGTTATATTCTAATATTTTAGTTTATTATTCTTAAAGTATATATTAATTTAATAATGATATGATCTCAAATAATCTAGTTTCAGTTATATATTTTCTTATTTTTTGATTTATTCCTTTTATAATTGGATTTTATAATTTTGATTTCAAAACGAATATTTCTTATAATTACTTATATTGTTTAATAATTAACATAATAGTTATATTATATTTAATAATAATCAAATATAAAATACTAAAAAAACCATACCCATATAATTATATTTATATAAAATTAATTATATATTTAATGTCTGAAGATAAATACGATATTCGTCGAAAAACAATCAATAACATGTCTACTAATAAATAATGATCTACAAAACTTAAGATTCTCGAATCAACTACAATATGCTTAATATATGTAGTATTATTTATGGTGATTCTAACTTATATGCAAATACTGATAAACATATTACTTTCTACTTTAAAATGTAATTTACTTTCAATGTTATGATAATTATAATTTAGCAAATCATCTATATTAAGAGAGAGAGCTGAGATATATAAGAGAGCTTAAAAATTACAATGTTATATATATAACTAGACACATAGATAATTCATTCAATTTTAGATTATTAAAAAAAATATGATATATTATAAAAATAAATGTATTTTTAAAAATATTAGTTAATTTCAAAATAATAATTTAAAGGACTTTCTTCGGTGGATTATCTGTCAATTTTACCTATACATATCAAATTATATATATATTAAACAATAAACATTAATAATGTTCTGCTATCTTTGGGGATTAAAAAAATACATGTAAATATATATATATATATATATATATATATATATATATAGATAAACTATCAGAATTTATATGTATTATTAATAAATAAATTTGTAAACTTCATTTTACCAACAGATGGTATTAAAGGATTTACTTTATGTTTTGGAAAATGTTTTAAAATACACCACATTGACCCTTCAGGAAATGTTAGAATTGTTGTTCTAAATATTTATGATGCTCACTTATATTAATTTGAAATAATTGTGTTATAATTAGTATTTAAATAATGATTTATAAACTATAAATTAATTTATAATAGATTGATGATCAATATGGTTGTTTAAACGATGTCAATGGATATGAAGATACCACAAATACTGGCATAGATACTAACTTGGGTTATTACATTTTTAATTATTAAATCATGTTAAATTAAATTACAATTATATGCACATAACCTAATTATATATACCATTATTATATTTATAATAATAAGTTTAACAGTGCTATATAATTAAGTGAAGTGAATTATATACTAATATTTAAATATAGCGGAAAATAGCATTCCGTTAAATAATATTACATTACGTATATTCTAAGAGTAAAATTAGTTCAACTAGCATATGTAATATTGTATATATATATATATATATATATATATATAAATATATATATATATATATATATTAATTTTTAATAATACTATATTCTATGTTTATAATTATTCAAAATTGATGTTCTAATAATCTAAATCTTGTTTCTAATATATTTATCTATATATCATATAAAATAATTACATATAAATGTATTCTTTAAGTTTAATGTTTATCAATTAATATATAGTCTTATAGATATGATGTTATAGTATGCACGAATAATATACGTTATTATATTATACGTATAATATATCTTGTTAATATTCTGAGTTATTAATAGATAAGTATAATAAAGTGTCGTATAATAAAATCGCCGCAGAATAAAACATCCCAAGAGATTACTTTATAAAATACATAATACTTATTAAATAAAATTTGAAATAACATAAATATTACTGGTATTATATAATATATTTAATCCGTATTACGAATTAAAAATATATTTAAAATCACGCTTTATGCTTATAATTTAAATATCAAATTTACTTTGTATTTCAACTAAATATATTATGTTGTAATTGTTTAATAATGAGAGTTCATCATTATGCATTGCATTCAAAATGTATAGAATAAAATATTAATAATAATATATTAATTTTTCAATTTATAAACATTACAATTGAAAAAACTCGATAATTACATAATATACTTAAATACAAAGTATGGATAAACATATATTATATAACCACAGTATTATGTATATTATTTCTAATCATATTTAACAAGTTAATATGTAATATGTATTTATAAATTTACGAGATCTTTGGCGAATTTTATTTTATTGCGATGTTATAAATATATGTGCCAATCAATTAATAAAATGTACGGTGTACCCGATATTCATTTCTTTAAGTTTCTCATAACAACATATATCGTATTGAATCGTGCATAACACCACTAGAAATACACAATAAGTTACTGTTATAAGCTCACGTCAGCTAATGTCTATTATTAATATAATATGTTATATGTGTGTAAATAACAGTATATATCTAGGTTTTAATGAGTAAATAAAAAAATCAATAACATAAATAATATTTGAAATTGAAAGATAAAACGGTATATAAATCAGTATAAATTAATCATCAAATGTCTAAATTAAGAATATTCCTTGTATTAAATATAAGTTAAATAAAATCTGAGTTATATTATACAAAATTAAAGAAACACTTTGTTTATACAAATAATGTTATATTAATATTAATATTAAATATTATGCAATAATTGTAGAGAATTGTATAGATGACATAATGTGAATGATATAACATATTCAAATCGAGTTATATATGAGGTATATTAAAATTCAATGTTGGTACTTGTTAGACTGAGATTATAGATATTATCTGCAAATAGAAAATATATATTTATATGATGGGTATATAATTAAATATTTATATATAACAATTTTGTATAAATCTACTATCTAACAATTCCTTTGCTAGTAAGAAATCGTTGCGAATAAGTTGATTGACTGATTATAGTTAAAAAAATAATATTAAAACTTATATCCATATTTCCATTATTTTGTTATGCCATTATTCTCTTTTGCTAGTATTCTCATAAACTTTCTAAACATAAAATATGGGTATCATAAATTAACTATTATTAACCGAATTCAGCATGAAAATTTCTAAATAATTTTCATACTACTAAATATATATATATATGTGTTAGTTAAAAACTATTATATTAAAGAGTGAATCAAGTATCACCACAAAATGTACAATATATCAACTGCACTAGGCTGACATACTATTACACTAATTATTAGCATGTATAGTGTATGATCTACACTATGCTGCAATACTATGTCACTTAACACTATGCTGTAGGATATACACACTGTAGTAGACTACATACTATGTCACTTAACACCATGATGTAGGATATACACACTGTAGTAGACACTAACGCTTTAAATACTTTAAAATTATTAAAATTAATATCTACACTATATATATATATATATATATATTGATATCGGCAATAACTTGCTTTTTTTATTATATAATTATATATATTATGTTTTATTATTAATTGATTAATAATTTATTAATTTAATCATATACAACTGATCAGTTTTTAAGACTATAATAATTGTAATTAAATATAACTAAAAAGTGTGCAATTAATAAAACAATAATATTAAAACGTATTTAATTCCACGTGATCGTACTAATATACAAATGTATAGATAAATATGCTAATAATGTATCTAATATTAAAAAAATATACCGTCATTTCGAAATATTCGCATTTATTTCAAAAAAAGTAATTCAACAAGGAAAATACTTTTAAAATTGTAATATTGGCGATTTTCTAAAATCAGATATTTCGTTAATTTTTAGAATATAGTATTTACCCTTACATTTTAATGAATCTATTCCCTAAATACTAAATACTGTAAATTCAGTAAGTCTAGACGTAAGTTTTAATTCATCTAGGAGATTGTTTTTAATATTTTACGAAATTGCAGAAAATAATATTTTTGAAATATAATTTGTCCTAGTTAAAATCTAGATTATCCGTATTCGATGGTTATTTCGGTCCTATAAATAATCTATCTGAAATGTAATACCCCGAATGTTCGATTAACGAAATATTCATTCGGTATATAGAAGTTTAAAAACTTTTAGGAGCTTTACTTATAATGCAAAAAAGTGACGACGATTACACAATATTACTAATTTCGACTTAAAAGATGAGAAGGATTAGGATTTAAAAAAAATGTTATTCATATATTAGAGTTTTTTAATCGATGGTTAATTTTAGCGAATATCTCGATATTTTTTTTACTATCGGCTCGGCTCGGCTATATGCGCTCATCTTGTTACGGTAATATGATTTTTATTTGAAAATTATATTAGTAGGATAGTTATATAAATATAGATATTAAAATATATTTTTTATTATAATTTAATAGGAATGCGATAACATAAATGTATCATATTTTAATATATATATATATTGGTATAATTATTTGGGAGAAAAATAATTAAATATATCGTATTACATTTAATAATATTACTATACATTTTTTTAAAAAATATACCTTAATTAAATAATAAATTAATTAATAAATAATTAATTATAAAATATTAACTTTTAATTTCAGAATACTGGTCGTATGACTTATGCGATGCAACATTTATAGATATTTGTAATTTGAATATGAAAAGTAATATTAATTATTTCCAAAAGAATGGTTTTTAAATATGTATTTATAAATATTTATATATGCTTTTATATGTTATTTTATACTAAGATATTTATACTTATATCATATACTTAATAAACATAATAATTTCAACAATTTATATATAGGGTCATTAGAAATAGATAATATTGTAAAAATGATGGATAGAAATAGAATGTTAGTAAGCTCATTATAAATATTAATTTGAATTTATATCATATTAAAGTATTTCATGAATCATTTTTCATCTTAAAAAAGAACCATACTATTGCGAGTAATATAAAGCATATTGTTAAATGTCATAGTTGTTATAATATTTATATAGGGTGTTCATATATTTTGTTATCAAAATTGACATTAATTGAATCTATATATAATGCTTGTTTTCAGTATATAATTTAATAAATTTATTTTATATTTCCAATAAAATGTCAAGAAATATGCATATTATTCATATAGAAAAAATTTAAAAAATTAATAAGTAAGAATATCCGATATCCATTTATAATTAATGTTTATTTAACGCTAATATATATATATATATATATATATATATATATATATATATATTCGTATATATATAAATAGTAATACAACATTAATATAGTAAAACAAAATGCATATCTTGCGAATCTTCAAGACACAAAAATGATTCCAGTACTAATTGCGAGAATGGTATTTTACATTTATTTATTTATGTAATAATCTGAAATATATTTAATAATATTCAACAATAACTAAATGTAGGTTCATAATAAAATAGTTATCTACAAAACTGTATTGCTATATATACACACATATATACATCTATAATTATTTCTATTATTAATTAAATATACTAATAATATATTTAATTAATAATTTCCCGTTCTAAATATTTTGAAGACGTATTCTATAATCCAAACAATACTTCTAAATATATCTACCTTCCCCTACAATATTAATATCATATTAACATCATCTACTCGATACCATAGTTTTAAATTATTGTTATTTCTAAATTACAATGAAATTACAATTATATTACAATGAATTGAAACAAGTTATATTCAAATTTCAGAATATATGAAAGGGAAAATTAGATTAATATATTTATAATAGGATTATGAGAATTATACGAGACAAATATAGATTATTAATCGTCAATAATCGTTCCATTACATGATTTTATTCTTTGGATATAAAATTAATAATAAAACAATTAAAAATAATACTAATAATGACATTCAGGCAATTACCCAGAAAACTTATATTTTAGATGTTTTTATGTAAAATTGAAAGTATGTAATATTAGCATTACAAATATATTATTTTTATTTTTTATTTAAATCGATTATATAAAGTTGTATAATTGTTACATTATATGTTTTTTTTGTTTATAAATATATTTTTTTATTTCTAAATGAAACAAATATAAGATGTAATGTAATGTAAGATATTATCCATATTTACTAAATTGGAGTTAACACATTTTATAAAAAGTTATAATACCA
>OZ038315.1:35134592-35142092 GCA_964035775.1 Osedax frankpressi | reverse complement strand
ATAACTACAGTTTGATATATATATATATATATATATATATATATATATATATATATATGCATTTATATATATATATATATTAAAATTTACATTCTGTTATTAATAATTTTTAATTATGACACTAGAAATATAATTTTGTAGAATTATTACTTTTTTAAATCTTATAATAAACAAACTTTTGATAAACATAACCTAATTAGTTAGGATTTAAATTTTATCTATTTAATAATTATTTGAAAATAAATAATTTTTATATATACTAAATTTATAGAATTTTTTAAAACTATTAGAAATAATACAAGTATAAATAAATCAACTGCTAAATTATTCGATACATATATTTTATAACAGAAATACATGAAATATAAATTCAAGTATTTAAAATTAATAATTTAAATACAGTTTTTAAATTTCATTGTATCACACGAAATTTAAAAACTTTGTATAAAATAGCGACTGGAGTTTCAGTAAATAAATTTTAAAATATTATTATTATAATTTTTAGATAAATAATACATTTTAAATAATACATTTTAAAACTTTACCCATTATCAGAAATAGAAATTTCAAATATTTTTAATCTTTTCACTCCAAAAGTTTTAGAGATAAACATTACATTTCAATACAAATTATCACATTTTTTTCTTTTTATGATTCACTTAATTTATCTTTTTACATTATCTTTTTTCCCCAGTCATTTAGTGAAATATATGATTATCCATATCTTAAATGCAGTGATATTAACAATTATTTCAATAATTATCGACCAATATCATAACATCACAGTTTCTAATAATGAAGAATAATTATTTTCAAATTGTCTAAAATTGTTTCAGAGTAATAATGCTCAATACATTGTTGCAATATATCATTTAATTAACAGTATATCATTATATTCTAAGAACTTTTCAATAGGCTTATTTGTTATTCCCGATAACGCATTTTAAACGGTTAATTTATATTATAGCTCAAAAATTAAATTTGTATTGAATTATAGGGATTTCTTTTATTTGGTTAACTAGTTATTTAAAAAATAGAAACCAGTATGTTGAATGTATTGTAACTATAACTAATTCGGTTTAATATGTTATAGATTATTGATTTTTTTAGGATTTGTTCATCAATGATTTATTCTTGACATAATTATATTTTTAATATTCATTAATGATATTGTTTCTAGTAATCCTGAAAAATAATTTTATCTTAAATATCAAATAATCTTATTTACTCATATTTAATATTAAAATTATATATATATATATAAATTAGTACTTATCATGTAGTATAGTTTGATAATTAATATTTAACAATACCGTAAATAATTATGAACGACCATGTCCATATAGCAGTAGCCTAAGTAGCGTACATATGAAATAAAATTTATTGTACATTAAAAAATAGTTCTGTACCCATATTTTAAAAATAAGATGTATCCTATATGTACCTAAAATAAGACTCACTCGGTACCCTAAATAAATCGTATTCGTGTATCCTAATTAAAGCGTATTCAAGAACCAACAATTAATATATCCATGTACCCTAACTAAAATATCGTAGTACATTACATGTTACCCCAATAAAAAAGAAGCCATGTACACTAATATACATATTACTATTTACCCTAATTTATATTAAATATTATATCCCGATAGTTTAAATATCCTATATAATGAAATAATAATCCAAACATTTATTAATTAATTTATATAAATATATTAAACAAAATGAAGAAAATATATAAAACATATAAAAAAAAATATAAATAGAAACAAAATGAAGAAAATGATGAAAATGACTTAATAACCTTCATTTTAAAAGAATTTTTTTGATATAATAGATGCCATTTAATTCATTATTATTTTATATTTAAGTTTTATTGTTAAATAACACAGCAATAATATAGTTTATCACATACTTTATGCATTATTACATTAATATAAAAATATTAAACAATCTATATTCATGTTTATTACATTAAAGTTTACAATTAAAATTAACCTATTATCTTCATATACATGGTCAGCAATCCATTGTCATACTCATAGACATATATTATTATATATACCAATGCCCATGTAATGAGATATAAAATTAAATAATATATTGTATTCAATTATTTAAAGCATTATTTTTTTAGTTTTTCTATTAATTACTTAAATAAATTACTATTATAATATTAAAAATGTAAAATATAGTAATATACCCATCAATGTTAAATAAGATTTAATTAAATTTTTAAATGTAAAATATTTAATTAAAATAATTATGTATATGTATATATACATACACATACATATACACATACATGTATACATACACAAATAACAAACCTAATTTTGATAATATTTCTTAACACATTCTCACTTTACAGTTGCTTATATAAGATATATTCTTAATATTAGTAGAATTATGGATCATATCTATTTTAAACAATTTAACAAATAATAATCTCAATAATAAAAATCATATACTTTATAAAAATAATTTCTAATTATTATAAAAATATGAATTTAATAATATAGTGTCACTATTATTATTATTATAAAGTATTCATATATATATATATATATATACATATATCCATATGTTTCTTATGGTATTAATTTCATTAGTTCCTTAAAAATTTAATTTGCATTTGAACGAGATTATGTTATATGAATTATCTCGAGTAATTAAATTATTTGATATTTGTTATTTTTTGTCTTTATAAAATTATTTCTATACTTACATTGAAAATATGTAGACATTACTTTATATTATAATTTATTGAAATGCATTTCATTATTAATACTATGTTTTTTATTATACTTTGTTAAATATTCATTATTGATTACTTATTTTATTATTTATGTATAGCAATAATTATATAACACAACATAACATATCAAGTATAAGAATAAAACTATACACATAATTACCTTAGGTAATCTTGGACATAATAGAGGGATATAATAATAGAGGGATAAAGAGAGAGAGCGGTAGTGATATAAGGATTCGAAGAGGGAGACGGAGATATATATAGAGGCAGAGGGAGAGGGAGAGGAAGGGGAGAGGAAGGGGAGAGGAAGGGGAGAGGAAGGGGAGAGGGAGAGGGAGAGGGAGAGGGAGAGGGAGAGGGAGAGGGAGAGGGAGAGGGAGATGGAGAGGGAGAGGGAGAGGGAGAGGGAGAGGGAGAGGGAGAGGGAGAGGGAGAGGGAGAGGGAGAGGGAGAGGGAGAGGGAGAGGGAGAGGGAGAGGGAGAGGGAGAGGGAGAGGGAGAGGGAGAGGGAGAGGGAGAGGGAGAGGGAGAGGGAGAGGGAGAGGGAGAGGGAGAGGGAGAGGGAGATGGATAGGGAGAGGGAGAGGGAGAGGGAGAGGGAGAGGGAGAGGGAGAGGGAGAGGGAGAGGGAGAGGGAGAGGGAGAGGGAGAGGGAGAGGGAGAGGGAGAGGGAGAGGGAGAGGGAGAGGGAGAGGGAGAGGGAGAGGGAGAGGGAGAGGGTCAGAATATAATACAATTAAATCTAATAAACAATATAATATAATAAATGTATTTAAGTCATTCTGCATTTTAAGAATATGAATTTATATCTAATACATTTTTTTATAAATTTGAAATATGTTTAAATTATATTAGAATTCAAATGAAAAAAATTCAAGTATTTATATTGAAACCGTGAAATATAATAAAATACTAAATAACGTGATGGTTGTTATATATATATATATATATATATATATATATATATATATATATATATATGTGTGTGTGTGTATGTGTGTATGTGTATGGGTGTGTGTATGACATACACTGTATGTTCAAGTGATTTTTATATTTATAAGTTGTTAATTCTTTATTAACATTAAAATATATATTATAAAAGTATTTAGATATTAATATTACAGTTTAGAGTATTATGTATTATTACATGTTATATAATAGTCATACTATAAGGGTGAACATGATTCAGTTGCATACACTATACGTTTCTAAATAAATAACAGATACTATGCATGATAATATGATAATTATTAATTTTCGATATATTGTTTAAAATATTGAATCATTTAAAGTATAAAAATAATGTCTATACAGTTGGAGTCTACCATCGAGATACATCTTATATGTTTTAAATTCCTCCTAATTATTATATAAAAATTATTTACAATAACCGTATTTCCAATAAATTGTTATTTAATACAATTATAGCAATATTATATAATTCAACATAATATTAATATTTTCAGTTTATTAATATTAATATTTGAACATTATATCATTACATTATTCAATCTTTTAGAATCATTATATTAATTACATAAATTAACTATATTTTATAGTAGGACAAATTGGATAATAGAAAAATGATCTTAATTTATTTATTTTACTATTTTTACATTTATTTTATAATTATTATATAGATGCCGAGTTCAAAATTTGGTATATATAGGTATTAATTAAATTATTTAGTATTAATAAATATATTTAATTATATATAATAATATTAATTTTGTAGTCTAATTTTATTATTATATTCTTTACCAAATAAAGGAAAAATCGTATTCCATCGACTAGGTATATAAATATATTAATATATAATATATATTTATATTTATATATATATATATATATATATATATATATATATTTATATATATGTATATTCATTTTAATATTAAATACTTATAGATATATTTTAATATTTTTATAAAGATAATATATATAGTAGTTAATAATAACAATATTTATGTATCTAATTGAAATTGAATAAATTAATGAATTAATTTATATATCATAAATGTATGAATGTATTTATTTTAAAATTCATATAACTATTTATATATTTTTATATAATATTTATTATTATTAATCGAGTCACTTATAATTTAACTAATACATTTTTAATAATATATTTTAAAGTAATAATCATATTTTAATAAAAAATCAATTAATATTATAAAATTATTATTGTTTTCTTAGATACAAATAAATTGTAATTTATAATTTGTATTTTAGACAGGGAATAATAAATCCAAGCCAGCTATTTAGATGTATTGACCAGTGTTCACTTAATAATGGGTAATATATTAACATAAATACACACACGTATGATATTAAATAAAATAATTACTTAATTTGTTAATAAGTTAAATAGTTATTCATGTTAATTTACATATGCTATGATAAATCAATAATTATTTATAATGCATTAATTAAATAATATACATGTAATATATATATATATATATAATATATATGTATTATACATGTAATCTACATATAATATACATGTAATCTACATATAATATACATATATATACATATATATACATATATATACATATATATATATATAAAATAGTATTAAAAATTGAAAGAAATAGATTCATAATATTATTTCAACAACAACAAATTATTAATTTTTAAACTAAAAATCTTTACTTAAAAAAAATCTATTTTATATTAAAATTTTAAATATTCTAAATCATTATTAATATTATAAAACTAAATTGATATGACGTTGTAAATTAATTTAAAATAACGAATTTAATAATAAAATAATATTAAATATATTATTTTTATTTTTATTTGCCGATTAAATTAGTTTTTATAAAATTAATATAATAATAATGTATATGATTTTATTTATTACACACAATATATAAACTTATAAATTGTTAATTGAAAATATGTCTAGAAATATTTTTAATAATTTTTTAATTTGTATAATAAATTTCAAATAATATTTTCTAAATTATATTAGTCCATTATAGTAAGGTATCTATTACATATGTATAGTATGGATACATTTTATTTATATTTATATAATTTATTTCGAGTTAATATGAAATGTTAGGGATTATAACAATTATAAATGAATCTTATTTGGAATATTTAAACCTTAAAAATGTATTTATATTATTATTTTCATAAATATACTATTTTCGTTATTTTCACTATAAATATGTCTCTAAATTATGCACAGTGATATTAATGTAATATATGAATGTTTATTAACGTTTGTGCTTATTATATAGTTTTTAATTTTGGCATTTACACTTTTTGTATAAAAAATATCTAACTACCAATATTAAATAAATAACATATGCAATAAAATAGTATACATTTAATAGTGTAATCATAATATAATAATTGTATACATTATTATAGTAATAATAATATTATAATTTAGTATTAGTAAAATATAGAAGCTTATAGTGTTACTTCGCACATTATAACAAGTAGAGGTTTTACATTGTTTTAAATTAACTATCTAAATATATTTAATATAAAATATTTATTTAAATTTTTTTTAAATTACACTTTGATGACAATATTTATATTATATATTATTTTTTGAATTACTTATTATTAGAATTAGAAACATTTCAAAATTACATAAAACTAAAAATATATTAATAATATATATGTAATTCTTTTTATGATAGATTAAAATGTAAAATATATTCACATGTATATTAAATACTATGATTTGAGATATATTATCGAATCTCATAGAATGTTCCAGTGCCATTTACAATTTAATTTTTTAATATTAATGTATTTAAATTAATCCATTTTATATTCATATAATATATTTTAGGAAAGCTAGTGGATCCAGGTATGAATATATATTATAAATAATAAACATAAATAATATTTATAACAATATTATTAAATAATATAATTTATATTTACAGATCAGTAACACCACCGCCTTATAAGCCTCCAAGGGTTTTATGAATATATATGAATTATAATATATATATATATATATATATATATATTTTTTTTTATATATATATTTTTTTTTGTACTTATATTTATATAAAATATTAAATATAAATTTAAACAATATATATTTATATAATTGGATTAAACTTAATTTACAAAAATTCTAAATTTAATATTTAAACATTTTGGAATATATATTTTATGGTATATTTGACTTAATATTGTATATATTTCTAGTTATGATATGTAATGTTTTATTTTTTTTAATACGACTATTCCTTATTAAATTGGATATACTAATTCTCGTCTTGGGTAACTTAATAAACATAATTTTTTAATATTATAAGCAGATTCCCTTTTTTATATCAATCTGGTTGGAGACACGTGTACGCGGTATTTCTTTGTATTATATTAAATAAATATTAATTTATTATAACTGAAATTTTTGGTTTTTAATATATAATAAGATATTTCAGGAAAATTAACCCTTTATATGTAATGTTTCATAATAAGCATAATTTAAACTAGCAATCATGAATACATTATTTTTTAATTGGTTAACAACTGAAACATTGTTTTTACATAATATAGCATCATAGGTATTATGTATTCTTAAACATAGCTATGAAAATAATATTAGTAAATAATTCATACATTTATTGAATATTCATCATTAGGATTTTATTGTAATAATCACCATAAAAGTATTAGAAGTAAAATAATAATTGTTCAATATAAATTTTTTATATTTAAAAACAAATGTGCAATGAACTCATAAATAATCACAA